>CAUYQG010170664.1:0-21655 GCA_963574415.1 Tarsius wallacei | reverse complement strand
GGGGGGCGCCCCCCCCCCCCCGGGGGGGGGGGGGGGGGGCCGCCGGGGGAGAAATAAGCGCTCCCTGCCCCCCCCCCACTTCCCAGGCGGAAGACCTGATCGCTTCAGGAAGTCCCAGCAGGTCACTAAGAAGTCTAGAGGGGTGTAAAGAAAAGAGGGCACAGGGTTGGAGGGGCTTGGTCAGTTCAGAAGTATCAATAGCAGGAGAAAGGACTTCATAATCGATCCAAGAAGAGGGCTGATGACAACGTGGTTTCGTCTCTCAGGCGGTGGGGTGTCCGAGGAGCCAGTCAGAGCGAGGCACGAGTGGGGTGTCCCTGCGTCACTTCTGAGCGAGGGGCCCACTTGGGCACAGGCAGGGCCCAGCCTGCTGTCCTCCGAACCCCGGCATCTGTCTGGAAGAGGGGGACGGCAGGGAGCCCATCCCTGGCCAAATCTCCCAGTCCAAAAAGAACATACAGCCTATCGTTGAAGGAAAAGGGAGGAAGCTAGAGACCCCCTGCAGAGGGTCCCTGAGATGGAATCTGGATTTGTTTGCAGACCGTCTAGCGGGAGAAGAACTGGAGTGCTTCCTGGCGGGAAAGGCCGAGAGACCGCAGTGCCTTGATGGCTGGGCAGGGTTTAGAGAAGCCCGAGCAAACGCGTGTTTGTAGGGACGCTCAGTGGGCTCGGGCGCCGGAAGGAGCACGGCCCGGGGCGCCGGATCTCCAGCCGGAGATGTGGCGAGGCCGGAGTGAGAGGGAGTCCTACAGCGCCCGGGAGGCGAGTGCGCGCTGGAGCCCTAGACGCCCTCCGGACTCCGAAAGGCCGGCTTCAGCCTCGGACACGCACCCCGGGGCTGCTGGAGGCCGCCGAAGTCTCGCCTCCCGAGCCCGCGCGGACCCAGGCCCGGGCGGCGAGGGCGGGGCTCCCGGGCACCAGGGGGCGCCGTCGCCCGCCGCCGCGCGCGGGGCCGCTGGCACTGCGGCTGCCGGGGGAGGGCCCCGCCGCTCTGCGGTCGCGCCCTCGGGCCTCGGCTCGTCCTCCTCCCCGTCCCCAAGCGGCCTCGCCCTTCCCTCGCCCGCCGGGCAGTCGGGGAGCGGGGCGAGGGGCGGGCCAGCGCCCGGCCGTCGAGGCGCGTCTGCCCGCCGGACGCAAGGGGGCGCGCCCGGCGGCCTCCCCCGAAAGGAGGCGACCCGCCGGCCCCGCGCCTGCCGCTCCGGGCCTCCCGCCCGCATGCGGCCGCGCGGCGGGCTCCCCGGGCGGGCGCTGCGGCTCCGGGAGCGGCGGGGCCGGGCTCCCTGCCCCCCACCGGGCCGAGCTACGGCCGCCCGGCGCCGCCGCCGCGGGCGGAATCGAGGACGGGGGATTGAGGCGGCCGCGCGTGTTTGCCCAGCGCTCGCCCCCGCCGCCGCGGGCCCTAATCTCCCAGACGCTTGCGAGTTGGCTTCCTGCCCCGGGGCCGGCTCCGCGAGCAAACAGGCCGGGCGCGGCGCTGCATCCGAAATGTGGCATTTGAGCCGCGGCGGAGGAGAAGCCGGCGCGGCCGGCCCGGCGTCCTTGCCCTCCTCGGCTCCTAATCCCCGGCCGGGCCCCTCCCGCCGGCTGCGGCCCATCGATTAGCGCCCGAGCCGCGGGCTCAGCCCGGCTCCCGCAGGGGCCGTCCCCTCCCCCCGGCCCGCTCCTGGGAGGCCTGGGATCCTTCAGGACTCCGAAGCGGGGCCCGTCCCGGTGAGGGGCATAGAGATTGCTCGGGGGGAGATGGGTGCGGAGGGAGGGGAACATCCGAAGATTTGCAAGGAAGCCCAGGGCTGAGGGAGGCGGGACCCCAGACCGCGCGGGTGAAGGGGAGAGTGCTGAATGCCCATGAGAGCTCACCCATGAGCGGCGGTGGGTAGGTCCCTAACCACCCAAACCCAAACCGCCCTCAAGGCCCCTGTGCTTATGCAGTGGCCTGGGCCTGCTTCCTGTGGGCTGCCTCACAGGGCCCTCATTCAGCCCTAATTCTGTCTTTTTGGGGGGAGAGCAGGTGTCGGGGTCTCACTGTCACACATGCTGGAGTGCATTGGCATGATCGCAGCTCACCACAGTCTCGATCTCCTGGAGTCAGGCGATCCTCCCACTTTAGCCTCTGGAGTAGCTGGGTCTACGGGCACTCACCACCATGCCTGGCTAATTTCTTCAGTTTTTGTTGAGACTGTGTTGCCCAGGCTGGTCTCGAACTTATGGGCTCAAGCTATCCTCCTGCCTCAGCCTCCCAAGGTGCTGGGATTACAGGCATGAGCCACATCATCAAGCCAAATTCTCTTTCATTCACTGTGCTGAGTGGGAGGGGCAGGGAGCTGGGGTAAGGATGGGTGGAATATGCAGGGTGCTAAGTGCTCGGAGCTGGGAAACAGACATGGCCTATTACACAGGTAGTTAATGATAGAGGTTAGGGCAGGGAAGGAAAGAGGGTTCTGTGGGAGCCTTTCAGGTATGATGACTTCCCACGACAAGACCTGGTTGCCATCTGGGGTGAGTTTTGTTTCTTCTCTTCCAACTTTCAACTTCCTATCCAGGCGCTATCCAGCTTTGGCGCTTACACCACCACCCCACCCCCAGAAGAGCCATCCCAGGCCAGGAAACAGAGCCTTTGCCTCTTGAGTCCACTCCTGGGTCTAGGCACACAGTTCAGACTTCTCCATGTAGGGGCAAGACTTGGTGCTGTGACGCCCTGAGACCAGGGAAGGAAAGCTGGACTGGGGGCAGAGGCACAACAGGAGAGATGTGGAAGAGAAATCAGATTTCTGGCTAAGAGGACTCCATAGCAAACTAGAACTTCATGGCTGATGCCGCCCTTCATCCCCTAGAACGGGGCTGGACTAGGGTGAGGTAAGGAAGCTCCACTAAGGCACATGTTTTAAGGAGGTACCCTTTCTCAAGGTTGTATAAGTGCAGGATAAGCACCTGAGAGCCGGTGCCTCCTTAAAATTTTCACCTGGGGTGGCCTCCTTGACTCAACCCTAGTCATTTCACCTAAGGGAGCTCTCTCTTGGCCTAAAGTAGCTCCAGACACTGCTCACAACCTGTGGATCTGCTTCTTAGCCCCTATTTCCCCCTTGACATCATCTTTAACTCTTCACTAGGTTGGTACCGTCTCCCAGGTGGGACAATAAAGGCAGGGACCCCATGCCTGGCAGTCACTGCCAAGAGTAGTGCCTAGCTAACAGTGAGTGCTGAGTAAACAGGTGATGAGTGAAGAAATACCCTATGTCCCCACCCTCCTCTCCCCCAACCCTCTAAACATGGCTTGCAGCAGTGGGCACCCCGGGGTTGCTTGCTTTCCCTCAGCTCCTTTGAACCCGCAGGCCCTCCACCGAGCACAGGTTTGCACAGTTGGTGTGTGTGTGCCCGCACATCCTCTGACACTAAGCCCTACTTCTCTCTCCAACCAGGTGCTGAACTCCCTGAGAGCAGGACCCACGCCTCTGCTAGAACCCCTTGTCTGCCCACAGTACACAGCCCAGGCTGGGTCTCAGTAGATGCTGTATGTTGAGCTCCACCTCATCTGAAGAATTCGGTTGGTCAGGTCTTCCCAGTGCCTTATTTCCAGGTTGAGAAGAGGGTAATCGAGGTCACAAATCTCTACAGTGTCAGAGCTGGGCTGAAGCCAGGGTCCTGGGTCCCAGAAGCCTGTTGTTGTTGTTGTTGTTTTTTTTTGGTTGGTTGGTTAGTTTTTTTTGAGTTGGGGTCTGACTCTGTCACTCAGGCTGGAGTGCAGTGACACAATCACAGTCCACTGCAGCCTTGACCTCCTGGGCTCAGGTGATCCTTTTGCCTCAGTCTCCCAAGCAGCTGGGACTACAGTTGTGTGCCACTGTGCCTGGCTAATTTTTTCTTTTTTTTGTTGAGACAAGGTCTCCCTGTGGTGCCCAGGCTGATCTTGAACTCCTGGCCTCAAGCGATCCTCCCTCCTGGGCCTCCCAAAGTGCTGGGATTACAGGAGTGAGCCACTGTGCCTGGCTCCAGAAGCCTATCTTTGTGCATAGGCTGTGACTTCTCCTTATACTCAATGGTCATGGCTGACAAATTATGAAGGTGGAATATTCTCTGCCTCATGTAGGTAGGTATGGAATGGCGGAGGTTTCTCAGCTATTCTCATGGTCACCAACTCCAATGAATGTGACAGTGCACGTGTGAGTGTAGTGATGTCTATTGGGGGCAAGTATGTGTATATGTGCACATGGTGTCTGCTGTATATGAATATGTGTGCCTGGGGAAGGTGTGTGCATATATGTGGTGCCAGCTGAGGGTGTGTGTGGATTCTGTTGAATATGAGTGTTGGTTTGTGGAGGTGTTGGCTGGGTGTGCATGTGTCTGCAGAGTATGAATGTTTATGTAGCATCTCCTGGGTTGCATCTGTGTTTTGTAGTGTTCGCGAGGGGTGGGGGTAAGTGGTGTCCACGGGGTTGTCTGCAGAGTGTGTGTGATGCTAGCTGGGATGGATGTGTGCAGTGTCTGCTCTGCCTGCTTGTAGGGGGCTGGAGTGCCTGCAGGCTGCATCACCATGTTGTGAGATGCTTGATGAAATGCCCCAACCTGTGACTCTGGGCCTGGCCAGAGGCTGCTGCCCCTTGGAAGCAAGCAGGGAGGGTCTGGAAATCTACTGTCTCAGGATTGCAGGAAAGTGAGAGACCACAGGGACTGCTATGCTCAGGGACTTGGAGACCCAGGCAGGGACAGCTGCTGACTATAGTAGGTGGACAAAGGCCAGTTCCTGAAGGATTCGGAGCCCATTGAATGCAGATGCCCAGGGCCCAGCACCACACAGATCCCAGGCAGGGTGTAAGGATGGACATGTCAAGTCTGAGTCTCAGTTCAGACAACATATTCAGGCTCAGGACAATTCAGAAGGAGAGGAGCCCTGGGAGAAGTTGAGCTCAGACAGTTGGGGCAGATGGGTCAGAGAGGTGAGCCAGCTGTGGAGGGCCAAGCTAATTCATATGGCCCCCTTCTGGGCAAAGGCAGCTCCATGCCAGGGCACAGGACTTGGTGAAGAGTGCAGAAGTTGAACCTCAGCCCCACTGCCTACCTGGCTGGGTGCCCTCTTAGATTGTACAACCGACCCATCTGTACATGGTGATCCTGGATGTTGTCCTGGGAACCTGTGATCTTCTGCTCCCTCGAAGGCTAGCAGAAGACTGGAGGGCTGAGGATATCTTCCCATGATTTGTAGGAAAGGGAAGGCTGGCTGGAAAGGACTGACTGTGTAGCTGGATAGGTGCATGCTGTCTCCTGAGTCCTGTTTGGGCCTGACAGCAAAGCCAGGGCAGAGGACACCAGCAATCCAGAACCTTCGTGTTCCACAGAGCGCTATAATGGCCTCTCACTGGCCACGGGAGCGTTATGAAGACAAAATAGCGGAGGGAGGGTTGACCAGAAAGGGTGTTCAGAAAGAAGTCTCAAAGAGAAGAGAGAATCCTCCGAAACAGTAACAGCAGTCACCAAGATGACTCACTAACTAGATCTGTATCCTCCAACTACTAACTTCTTTCTCAGTTTTGACATCTGATTAAGAGGGTTGGCATAAAATGAACTGAAGGCTCTTTTCCCTTTAACTCCAGCTACAGATAACACTAGTTTGGTCTAGGGCTGACCCAGGCTGGCCTTTCACCAGCTCCTGTCCTCATTCCCCAGGGAAGCTGGGTGGGGAGTAGAGAGTGTGGATGGATTTTCACAGACTGAAAACCCAGCTCAGGGCCCACACCTTGCTGTCTGGAGCATCATGCTCATATGTGAACAAAGACGTGTGGCTACTGCAGACTTTAAGCTCTTAGGAAGGCTGTGTTTTTTTAATTATTATTCAAGAATCAAATTTGGGTCAGGGGCAGGGGTTTACAATTGTAATCACAGCATTTTGGGAGACCGAGGTGCCCAGAAGAAATGCCTGAATCCTGGGCAACATAGGGAGATCTCATTGCTCAAAAAAAAAAAAAAAAAATTAGCTGGGCATGGTGGCATGTGCCCAGGATGTCGAGGCTGCGTTGAGCCGTGATCATGCCACTTCTCCCCAGCCTGGGTGACAGAGTGAAACTCCGACTAAAAAAAAAAAAAAAACCCAAAAAACAAAAAAACCAAATTTGGATCCCACATCTCCAAACTTTCAGAGCTGAGATTCTGGGAAACTCTAGAGCTGATGTGGGCAGCATAGGACCATTTCTTTGGTCACTGGGACCTGGAGGACAGAGAAGGGCAAGAGGCAGACAATTCCAGGCCTTTAGAGGTCACAGAGAAAGTGGAGGAGGGAGCTGACGCCTCCGCCCAATTAGGGAGGGGGAAGTGATAGCAAGATTTTTCACCCCTTCAGTAAAACAAACAAAAAAAATTATTTCTCCTATTTCCTTCTCTGAGATTAATGATAAACTGTCTATCCCCTAAAAGAAAATGATAAAGGCTCTAATTTTACTTGGAGGCTTAGAAATGCCATTTCTACGCAAAACAGGGAGCCCATAATCAGACTGGAGCGGGGCAGAGCTTTGATAGAAAATGTTTTCCTCTCTCCTGCTATTTCTTCCCCTCCTTTCCCTCGCAAACCAAGATGCCCGACAGCTAAGAACAATGCTCAATAAAGTGAAATAATATTTTAGTCAAAATAGGCCAAGACTGCTCCCAGCCAACTGTAAATTAGCATTTTGAGGGCAAATATGCAGACAATTTGAGATAATGAAGCCTGATTATTCAATCCAATGAATGTTAACTAGGGAGCAGAGGCTCTACTGCCTTATCTCACTCCCTTCGATTTATTTTTTTTAATCGTTTCACATTTGAACTCTTTATTTGTTTCTGTTTTATGCACCCCCCTCCCTCCTCTCTCTCTCTCTCTCTCTCTCTCTCTCTCTCTCTCTCTCTCTCACACACACACACACACACACACACACACACACCTCCCTCCTGTCTCCTCTCCTCTGTTCCTGCCCAGGCTGCAAAGAGCCCATTTGGGTCGAGGTCAGCAAGCCCCATGGAGCCCCTACTGTGTGCGTGGTCCTCTGTGGAGTTGGAGAGGTTGGTGGTCAATGTGCACAAAAAACAGATGGAAGCCCTGCTTCTTGGGGCTTAGAGCGGGGCTGGGTACAGGACATGCCAGTTATATGTGAGGCTCAGGGAAGGGGAAAGAGGGAGATGGACTTGAAATCCAAAACAACAGAAGTGCCTTTCAAGTCATCCAATCCATCCTCTCTGAAAGGTCCACCAGGAATGCCTCCAGTCCCCAGGAGTCGTGGAAAACTTGCTTAAATTCCTTGTTCCAGGCATTACTGGCTACTTAATTTGTGGGACTCAGTGCAAAATGAAGATGCAAGGCAACTTGTTAAAAAATTATTGAGAATTTCAATATAGTCATAGCAGAATATTATGGCACCATGCAAGGGACCTTCTGAGCATGGGGCCCAGGCAGCTGCACAGGCCATATACCCACACATGAGGCCCTGGCTCCAACAGCTAAGGGCAGCCACAAAGCCAGGTGGAGGCTTTCTGATGGAGTCGTTCTCAAATGAGTAGTGTGGTTTCTGAGATGCCGGTGAGGGTTCCAGTTGACCAGAGCTAGCCCCTGGGGTTGGGGCATGGTTGCCACAGGCAGAAACCCCTGCTCCTGAACAGCTGTCGGCATGGTTGTATTTCCCTGGAGGTGCCAGTCCTCCAACCTGGAAATGATGCTTCCAGTGGTAGAGAGAGCAGCTCCCACCAGGGCTAGGGTTCTCCCATGCTGCAATGCTTCTCTGGCTCACCTGGCCTCAGCCTCTTCCTTGGGTCCCTGTCCTGCTTTTTCTCTCACCAGTGCCTGCCTCCTAGTTTCTGCTCTGTGCCCCTGGGCTCCTTCCCCAGGGCCACCCCTGCAGCTGCCTTTCCCTCAGTGCTCCTTATTGTCCCTCATGCTGCATGCAGGAGGAAGTCTCCTAAGCACGGCCTCACCCCTTCTTTGGCCATCTCCTCAGCTTGCCTGTCTCCCACCAGACCTCCTGCTCATTGAGTGCCCTGTTCACCGTCCTCATCCTCCTAGTGCCTCTGCTTATTCTGGGCCCTCGCCTGAAAGTCTTCCTTCCCAGAGCCAGCTCTGCCCTTTCCCAGGGTGTGCTTGTGAGTGGGTCATTTCACCTCACTGAGCCTCACTTTCCTGTGGGTAAATGGGATTGTAATGGGACCTGTCTTGTGAGGTAGGAAGATGAAATGAGTTGGTGCAGGTAAAGACCTGACACAGGGCTGTGCTGCATGAATGTGCATATGTGTTAGCTCACCACTCTGGGAAGGCTCCTCACGCCATGGCCAGTAGGGCCAGCTGCCCTCTCAGAACTTCCATAACTTTTGGCATCACAGTGTATGTAGTCTGCAGTCTTACACCGTTTCCTCCACCTGAGGCAATCCCAAGAGTGGTGTGATGGACACTGGGGATGGGCTCCCTTAATGTCCCATGCCACCCTTCTTTAGTCTGGAGAGGTTTGAAAAGTAAAGGCTGCATTTCCCAGACTCCCTTACAGCCAGGCTTCTAGAAATATATTGGGTTATACCCAGTATAGACTCATGCAACTTGGAAGGTGGACATGAAGCTGAGGATGTTTCTTGCCCTGGGTTTCAATCCAGCAAGACCGTAGAAACATGACTTTTTTTTTCTCCTGCAGATTTCCATTGTTCAGTCTCTAGCTTCTGGGTGTCAGGAGGCAAAGGCAGCATCGACAGTGTCAGTAATGTCTGGTTTCTTGATCTCTTTGGTTTTAATTTTTTTTTTTTTTTGTCTCATTCTGTCATCCAGGCTGGAGTGGCACAATCACGGCTCATCATAGCCTCCAACTCCTGGGCTCAAGCGATCCTCCTGCCCCTGCCTCCCAAGTAGCTAGGACTACGGGTATGAGCCACCACGCCTGGCCATACACACCGTGGTTTCAAACCCAGTTCAAGGAACTGTCTCAGAGGTTGTAGTGCTGCTGGGGGTCAGTTCAGAATTCTCCTGGAAGTCATTCCTGGGTGTCAGGTTAGAATCCACTATTCTATTCCTTCCAACAATTTGAAACGTATCTAATTCTTTATTAAATTTCTCCTTGGCTAAAATGCCCAGAAGGGTTTTCTACAGTGAGTCCTGACAGACACATCTGCAAACCAGGCCATCTCTTTCTCCTGCACACCCACAACTCAGCACCTAGCTAGGCCTCTCTCTTTCCATAAGGAAGCCTCATCCTTCACATCGGCCACCTTGGCACCCTGCCCAGCCTCTGAGCTGCCCTGTGTGTGCCGGTCATTTCCTTGTGCATCCATGTATTTCCTGTCCTTTCCCCTGTCCTGTATGCAGGGAACTGATCCCTGCAAATTACATTTCCCTTGTCCATGGTGCACAGTGTCTTGTCCACTGGTTCTTGTTAGTTTCAACCAACGGCACTGGTGGGAGATTGGAGGATGGGAGGAGGGGAAAGGGCCCAGTATTTCTTGTTCTTTCTCTCTCTCTCTCTCTCTCCTTCCAGTGACATCTGTTCTGTGGAGCCCGCTTCTGCCAGGCAACACCCCAAGTGACTCCAGCTCCCGGCTGTTGGCCCCTCCACAGTTATAGCTCTGACCCGGCTGCACTAGCTCCTGGGTGCTCTGAAACACCACCTCTTCCCTCTGACTCTCTAGCCCCAGGGGTAGTAGCAGCTTCCTGCAGTTGTTAATCTTCGAGTTGCCTCACCTTCCCGTGTTTTCGGCTCTTCCAACACTACTATAACTGGGTTCTTATATTAATGCACCCCTCTAGTGAGCTACCCGGTGTGAGCAGGCTTTCCCGGCTATACCATTCCTCCCCTATCCTGGTGGTGGGTCTGAGGGCCTTGAGCCACATCTTCCCTCTTCATGGACACAGTCTGTCTCCTCCGTGGCCTTCCTGGCCAGCCTGACCTGGCCCAGCTTGCAGAAACATCTGGGCAAAATCCTTCAGGGTCCCCTTCCCCAGCTGGGAATTGGGGTGCGGGGAGGAGCCAGGGTGAATGGCAGCTTTGGCCAACACCTCACTCTTCTCTTCTCGACATGTTTACTCACAGGCTGTCTGGGAAGTGAGAATCCTCCCTAATGGATGTTTCACCCAATTAAATAATTAACTCGGAGTGTTGCTAAGCATCCTCGGCTAACGTCTTCCAGTCTTGTAGGATCCCTCGTGCCAGGCTGTGGCTGATGCCAGCCGGGCCGGCCTATGCTGACACAAGAGAGGCTGGTGGGAGGAGCCAGGGGTGTGGGAGGGTCCCCTGATGTTTCCGGGGTAGGATGAGGGAGATACATGCACTGGAGAGAGGAGGCGAGGAGGAGTGTTGAGCAAAGGAGCTTGAGACTCACAGGAGAGGGCCACAGTGTCTTCTGGAGCCTTTCTTTTCTTTTCTTTTCTTTTTTGAGTTGGGGGTTGTATTTTGTCGCCCAGGCTGGAGTGCAGTGGCACAATCACAGCTTACTACAGCCTCGACATGCTGAGCTCAGAGAAGCCTCAACCTCCCAAGTAGTTGAGACTACAATTGCGTGGCTACCACGCCTGGCTAATTTTTCTACTATTTGTAGAGACGAGGTCTTGCTGTATTGCCTAGGCTGGGCTCCTAATTCCTGGGCTTAAGCGATCCTACTGCCTCAACTTCCCAAAGGGTTGAAATGACAGGCATGAGCCAGTGTACCCGGCCTTCTTCTGAGCCTTTCTCTCAAGGTTTACCTCTCCCCACATTCTTCTCATACCTCACAGTTGAGTCCTTGGTCCTTCAAGGCAAGGGAAAGGAAGAGATGGAGGTTTCTTCCTAATGAGTGGTCTCGGGTTATGGGGAGGAAGCTGAGCTGGTCTCCTAACCAGACAATCAGATAAGAAACCCAGAAAGGAAATGCTAAACACGTTATGTTTCATTAATCCTGTGGAATATCACCCAGCCCTCAAGAAGAGTGTGATACATTTACCTGTATAGATAGGAAAAGCTCTCTAAGATATTGTAAAGTGGGGAAAAAAATCCAGACACCCGAACCTACAATTTAATTTAATGTAAGTAAAATAACAGGCACACGTGCGCACATGGACAGAGGCTTGGGACTAGGTACAATAGACTGTCCCGAGGGGTGGCCTCTGTCCTGAGAATGGCCTGGGGAGCAGGCTGGTATTCTCCTTTTAATCTCTCCCCCTGAAATGCCTGATTCTTATAAGAATGTGTTATATCAAGGCTACAGTTGAAACAACAATACAGGAATATTGGATAAAAAAAGAACTATGTTTAAATAACAGCACAGGGGAATTTGGGAGTTAGGATAAATGGAAGAAAATATCTTTTTGATCCTAACGAGTTTAGTTGGGGGTTTTTTTGAGTCAGAGTCTCACTCTGTCACCCAGGCTGGAGTGTATTGGCACACTCACAGCTACCACAGCCTCCACCAGCTAGGCTCAGGCAATTCCTTTGCCTCTGCTTTCCGAGTAGCTAGGACTACAGGCATGCATCAGCATGCTCAGCTAATTTTTTGATATGTTGTAGAGACAAGGTTTCACCAAGTTGCTCAGGCTGGTCTCAAACCCCTGGGCTCAGGCAATTCTCTCTCCTCTGCTTCCCAAAGTGCTGGGATTACAGGCATGAGCCACTGCACCCGGTTGTAGATTCTTGAATCAGTATTTTTTCAATCATTTGGCCTCACCTCACAGTAGGAAATAGATTTTCATCAGATCCCAGTATGCACATGTACACTATATGTATTGGAAACAAACTTTCCACAAAATGATATTTGCATTTAGTGCCTATCATGCATGCTGGTATTTTCTCTTCTACTTTTCCCTTTAAAAATACTGACTGAGCCGGGCTCGGTGACTCAGCCTGTAATCCCGCACTTTGGGAGGCTGAGGTGAGTGGATTGCCTGAACCTGCGGGTTCGAGACCTGCCTGGGCAACTTGGTGAGACCTCATCTCTACAACAAATTAAAAAAAAATTAGCCGGGCATGGTAGTGTGCGCCTGTAGTTTCAGCTACTTGGAAGGCTGAAGTGGAAGGATCGTCGGAGCCCAGCAGGTCGAGGCTGCCACTGCACTCCAGTCTGGGTGACAGAGTGCGATTACAACTCAAAAAAAAAAAAAAAATACCGACTGTTGGCTGGCTCATGCCTGTCATCTCAGCACTCTGGGAGGCCAAGATGGGAGACTCGCTTGAGCCTAGGAGTTTGAGACCAGCCTGGGCAACATAGTGAGACCTCGTATCTGCAAAACACTTTAAACGTTAGCCAGCTGTGGTGGCACACACCTGTAGTTCCAGCTATTCAGGAGGCTGAAACAGGAGGATTGCCTCAGTCGGGGATGTTGAGGCTGCGGTAAGCCATGATCATGCCATTGCACTCCGTTCTGGGGGACAGTGTGAGACTCCCAACCATGGTTGTGACCATATACATAGATTTCATGAGCATTAATGGGTTCCAAACAGCAGTCTGCTTAAACTGCTGGGACTCCCAGCCCTCTTGGGAACGGTCTGGCCATCAAGCTGTCCAGGACGTAGGATCCCTTGAGTCTTTCTTCAGTTTCAAGTAGGGAACAAGGAGAGATGTCCTTCAGGACATGGCCAGTAGGTGGCGGCACTGGCCGCATTTGCTCCTGTCCAGAAGTTTATCTTTTAAAACCACTTAGAGGCAGGGCTCCCAGCTCAGCCTGTAATCCCAACACTTTGGGAGGCCGAGGCAAGTGAATTGCCTGAGCCTGAGGGTTCAAGACCAGCCCGGACAATTTGTGATACCTAGTTTCTACAATAAAAAAAAATTAGCCGGGCGTGGTAGTGCGCGCCTGTAGTTCTGGTTACTTGGAAGGCTGAGGCAGAAGGATTGCCGCCGCCCAGCAGGTTGATGTTGGGGTGGCCATGAGGGTGCCACTGCATTCCAGCCTGGGCGCCAGAGACTCCAACTCGGGGGAAAAAAAAAAACACTTAGAAACCAGTTCCACCTTGGGATGCTTTTGAACTGAAAGGCATTACAAGTGGCCCCCACATAGAAAAAAAAAATAGAATTCGGTCTTAAGAATGGAAGCACTCTACCGGCAGAACTCGATGGCAGTATGTCTCACAGGAAGTTCTCCGCTTCCAGACGTGGATCTCTGGGCTTCCTGCCTCGGAAGCGCAGCAGCAGGCATCATGGGAAGGTGAAGAGCTTCCCCAAGGATGACCCTTCCAAGCCTGTCCACCTCACAGCCTTTCTGGATACAAGGCTGGCATGACCCACATCGTGCAGGAAGTTGATAGGCCAGGATCCAAGGTGAACAAAAAGGAAGTTGTGGAGGCCGTGACCATTGTGGAGACGCCACCCATGGTGGTTGTAGGCATTGTGGTCTATGTGGAAACCCCCCGAGGCCTCCAGACCTTCAAGACCATCTTTGCTGAGCACATCAGTGATGAGTGCAAAAGGCGCTTCTATAAGAACTGGCATAAGTCCAAGAAGGCCTTCACCAAGTACTGCAAGAAATGGCAGGATGAAGATGGCAAGAAGCAGCTGGAGAAGGACTTCAGCAGCATGAAAAAGTACTGCCAGATCATCCGTATCATTGCACACACCCAGATGCACCTGCTTCCCCTGCGCCAGAAGAAGGCCCACCTGATGGAGATCCAGGTGAACAGAGGCACGGTGGCCGAGAAACTGGACTGGGCTCGGGAGAGGCTGGAGCAGCAGGTCCCTGTGAACCAAGTGTTTGGGCAGGATGAGATGATTGACGTCATCGGGGTGATGAGGGGCAAAGGCTACAAAGGGGTCACCAGTCGTTGGCACACCAAGAAGCTGCCCCGTAAGACTCACTGAGGGCTGCACAAGGTTGCCTGCATTGGGGCATGGCATCCTGCCCGTGTGGCCTTCTCTGTGGCACGGGCTGGGCAGAAAGGCTACCATCACCACACTGAGATCAACAAGAAGATCTATAAGATTGGCCAGGGCTACTTTATCAAGGATGGCAAGTTGATCAAGAACAACGCTTCCACTGACTATGACTTGTCTGACAAGAGTGTCAACTCTCTGGGTGGCTTTGTCCGCTATGGTGAAGTGACCAATAACTTCGTCATGCTGAAAGGCTGTGTGGTGGGGACTAAGACGCGAGTGCTCACCCTGCGCAAGTCCTTGCTGGTGCAAACCAAACAGCGTGCTCTGGAGAAGATTGACCTTAAGTTCATCGATACCACCTTCAAGTTTGGCCATGGCCACTTTCAGACTGTGGAGGAGAAGAAAGCATTCATGGGACCACTCAAGAAAGACCAAATTGCAAAGGAAGAAGGAGCTTAATGCCAGAAACAGACTGTGCAGCTGGTAGAATCTCAATAAAGGTTGTTTTCCAATGGAATAAAAAAAAGAGTGGAAGCAAATACCACACAAGTTCAAAACTCAAGTCCTCACTACTGGCTGTGTGGCCTTGGGCAAGTTCCTTAACCTCTTTGTGTCTGTTTCCTCATCTGTAAAATGGGCATGGATAATAATAATACTATCTCCCTTCCTCAAGGAGTAGTAAAGGTCAAATGAATGAATACATCCACAGTCAGTAATAATAAGCTATTATTATGCTGCTTTCACTCCTGATTCCTTCCCTTCTGGAGGTGGGGCAGGTGGTGAGAGGTCCTTTAGAGGTCAATTAACTGCAGAAATGAATGAAATGGTGGGGGAGCCCATTTCCACTCTCTCCCCTAGGTAGAGCAGCAGGCTATAGCGTGGGGTGCAGGGAAGTGGAGTGTGGCTGGCGCTGATGGGGATGATAAGTCATGACTCCATTCCCTGGTGACTGAGCCCTGCGGCCTGGATGCTGCCCCCTGACCTGTCGTCCCACCCCACACACCCTGCCAGAGTCAGGCCTATCTCTGCCATCACTGGCCCCGGAGCTGGGTCTACCCTCCCCCTGACCCCAGGATGGGGCGGAAGACAAACTCTACCTTATAGACTCCAATTCCACCCTCTCTGTATCAACCTAACCTTTCCCACGACTTCCCTCTCCTGAATCTCCACCAGGTTGTCCAGCTGGGGTGCCCACAGTCACCCCCTCCATAGGGTTCTGCATCCCTGGAGCAGCCCCTGGCCCCAGCAGCCTCCAGCTGCCCCCTCTCCTCTCAGGTCCCACTGAAAAGCAATCTTAATGGGCCTGTTACCAAAAACCCTTCTCCTAACTCAGGTTCCTTCTCCCAGCCAGGCCAGCACCTTCAACTTCCGCATATTCTGAATATGATGATGTTATCTACACAGATGCCTAAAAACAGCATTCAAAAATGTTCAAAGTACACCTTTGAAAGGGCCATGTTTCTTTTTTTAGAGTTGCCTAAATGGAAACAAACAACACAAGGGTGGGAAACAAAGAAGGACCAGAGATAAAGCCCCAGAATTTAAGTTTAAATACAGTAAAATCCACCCTTTTGGGTATACAGTTTTATGAGCTTTGACAAACACAGAGAACTTTGTAACCACTACCAAGACTAAGATGGAAGATGGTTTGTCACTTCCCAAAATGTCCCTCAGCTTCTCATTTTAGTCAACCTCTCCTCCACCCCAGACCCCTGGCAACCACTCATCTGTTCTCCTTCCCAGTAGTTTCACCTCTTCCAAAAACATCATCTACGTGGAATGCCACAGTCATCTCCATGAAATACTATAGTATGTAATCTCTTGAATCTGACTTCTTCTGTTCTGCATATTGCACTTGCGACACATTCATGTTGTCACACGTACCAATGGTGTGTTCCATTTCATTGCTTAGTAGTGTTACATTGTGCCCGTGCACCGCCTTATGTTTACCCATTGCTGGTTTGGGGGGGGGGGGTTATTATAAATAAAGCTACTATATGTACAGTGGTGTATAGGTTTTTGTACAAACATAAGTTTTCATCTCTCTTAGATAAATACCAAAGAGTGGGATTGCTAGGTCATATAGTAAGTAATTTAGAAATTCAGAGAAAGAGTAAGTTGCTGACCTTGTCTTTTAGCTCCTCAGGCAAACTCTATTACCTATTTCTTTGTATTTTTCTAAAGATTGTGTGTGTGTGTGTGTGTGTGTGTGTGTGTGTGTGTGTGTGACAAAGAGAGAGAAACAGAGACAACATAGTCTTATTAAAGCCCCAATCAAGCCAGGTGCAGTGGCTCTTACCTATAATTCCAGCACTCTGGGAGACTGAGACAGGAGAATATTGCTTGGGCCCAGGAGTTCAAGACCAGCCTGGACAACATAACAAGAATTTGTCTCTACAAAAAATAAAAAATTAGCCAGGCATGGTGGCATGCACCTATAGTCCAAGCTACTTGGGAAGCTGAGGTGGGAAGATTGCCTGGACCCAGGAGGTAGAGGCTGTGGTAAGCCATGATCATGCCTCTGCACTCCAGCCTGGGTGACAGAGTGATACCCCCACTAAAAAAAGAAAAGAAAAGAAAAGCTCCAGTCAACTTCCTGCCCACACTGTGGGACCAACATTCCCAAAGCTGACTCAGCATCTTGCTACCCCCAAAAGCTGTTCCTCACCTGCCTACCCTGACTTTGTTTTTGGAGCTGCCATGCTGTCAGGAACCTGGGAGACTTTGTGTCCACTCTCCCATATTTATACATGTACTGTGATCCCCTCCCTTTCTCCTCCCACTAGTCAGTCACCAAAAGTTGTCCTTCTCATGGCTCTTCTCACAATCGACCACCCTAGGGCTGGGTTCCTCTCAACAGTAAAGGCTAACTTTTACTGAACATTTACTATGTGCCAAGCACTGTTCAAGAATCACCATCAAATGTAAACTTCACACAATCTTACAAGAAAGGTATTGTTAACACTTTAAAGCTAAGATTCCATGACACAGCTCATAAGTGATAGACTCAGGATTTGGTCCCAAGCAGCCCAGAGCCTGTGCATGTGACTACACCACTGCATCTCCTTACTCACTGAAGTTGCCTTTTAGCTGACCTCCAGACCTTACCACATCCAACCTTCACTATGCTCACAAGTTGACCTTCCAAGAGCATTTCTCTAATTACATCATAACTCAGATCAACGGACTTCACTGCCTCTGAAGAAAGCCCTGGTGCCAGGCTTGCCATTCAGGGCAGGCATGGGCCCCACCTGCCCCATCCCACCTCCCGTGGGCACCCTACCCTCCAGCTGTCCCTGGCGTGTCCTACTCATTTTCGCATCCTCGTCTCGGCTCATGCGTTCTCTTCCTGGGAGTGTCATCAGCCCTCATGGCTGCCAAGCCAAATCCAACCCATCCTTCGGTGTTCAACTAAATGCCACTTTTCCCACAAAACCCCCACTTCACAAAGAAAAAAGTTGCCATAGAAGAATAATATCTGCAATTTCTAACCAAAAACTTCTTTTCTCCTTAACATGAATCTCATCCTTTGTGCTTTCACCCCAACCATTCTTACCTTCTCAAAGGTCTTATTTTAGTCAGTATGCTGGGCTGAAACCAGTTTGCCCAAAATCTAGCTGAATGATGTAACAATTTATTTATTTTATTTTCTTCCTTGCTTTCTTTGTTTTTGAGACAGGGTCTCACTTTGTCACTCAGGCTGGAGTACGGTGGTGCAATCATAACTCACTGCAGTCTTGACCTCCTGGACTCAAGCAATCCTTCCTCCTCTGCCTTCCAAGTAGCTGGCACTGTAGGTGTGCACCACCACACTCACTAGTATTGTGTTTTGTTTTGTTTTTTGAGTCAGTCTCACTCTGTGGCCCAGGATGGAGTGCAGTGGCACACTCACGGCTGCTGCAGCCTAGAACTGCTGAGCTCTTGATTCTTCCACCTCAGCCTTCCAAGTAGCTGGAACTACAGGCACGAACCACCAGGCCAGCTAATTTTTTTATTTATTGTAGAGAAGTACCCTGGGCTCGGGTAATCCTCTCACCTCCACCTCCCAAAGTACTGTGATTACAGGTGAGAGCCACTGTGCCTGGCTTAATTAAAAAAAATTTTTTTTTGTAGAGCTAGGGTATTATTATGTTGTCCAGGCTAGTCTCAAACTTCTGGGCTCAAGCAATCTTCCCACGTCAGCCTGCCAAAGTGCTGGGATTATGGACATGAGCCACTGCGCCTGGCGGATGACATAGCAATTTGATTTTTTTTAAGAAAGAAAATATTCCATAGCAATTCAAATTTATTTATTTATTTTTGGACAGATAATAGATTTATATTGTTTAAAATTCTGAAGATAAAATGGGTAGAAAGTAAAATCTTCCTCTCATTTTCTAGCCACTCAGTTCTTTTCCTCATAAAACACAAATATTATTAATATCTTGTATATTTTCTCAGCGATTTTGTTGTGGCAGTTTTAAAACATCTAAAAAATATTTGAGGCTGGGCATGGTGTCTTAAGCCTGTAATCCCAGCACTTTGGGAGGCTGAGGCGAGAGGATTGCCTGAGCTCACGGGTTCGAGACCAGCCTGGGCAACTTGGCGAGACCTCATCTCTACAATAAATTAAAAAATATGCTGGATGTGGTAGTGTGCACCTGTAGTTCCAGCTACTTGGAAGACTGAGGCAGAAGGGTCACCTGAGCCCAGCAGGTCAATGCTGCAGTGGCTGTGAGCATGCCTGCACTCCAGCCTGGGCAACAGAATGAGGGTCTGACTTAAAATAAAACAAACAAAAAATTTTTTTTCATACTGCTCCTTTCAGGAGGTAGCACTTAATTCCACCTCCCCTTGAGTGTGAGCTAGACTTAGTGGCTTGTAGCAAATAGAATATAGCGGATGTGGTAGTAGGCAGACTTCCCAGATAAGGGTATCGAAGCCATTGCAGTTTCCACTTTGCTTTACTTTCACGTGGCTCACCCATTCTGGGGAAGCAGTTGGGATCCCAGAAGGATAGTGGAGCAGCCCTCTGAGGAGACCTGCATGGCAGTAAACTGAGGCCTCCTACCCACAGCCATGTGAGGATCCATCTTGAAAGTGTATCGTCTGGCCTCAGTCAAGCCTTCAGATGATTGCAGCCCTTGCTGACATCTTGACTACAATCTCATGAGAGACCCTGAACCAGAACTACCCTGCTAAACTGCTCCCAAATTTCTGACCCACAGAAATTGTGAGATTATACAGTTGACTCTCACTATTTGAAGCAATTATGTTCTATAAAGTTGGCTGGAACACTGAATTAGCAAATACTGGACTGCAACTCCTCAGGGAACTATAGAAATGTTCTCATGAGCCTCAGGTCACATTTTTTGTCAACCAGTCAATACATAAACTGACTTTATGTGTGTTTCTGTTTAAAGATACCTTACTTAATATACATTGTTGATTCATTAACATTGAACTAGCTACCAATAGCACTTTAATTCATGCCTGAACGAAACTTACTTAACACATATGTTTTCTCCATAAGGCACATCACCGCCTTCTTGAGCTTAGGAACACTAGACAGCACTTCAGCACAACAAGTGGGAGCCATTTTAAACAGTGACATCACCAACAAAAAGCACAAATATGAAAAAAAGTGGCACAAAGTAGACTTCAAAAAGGACACTTGTTTACAGTGTGAGAGCTAAGACAGGAAGGAAGAGTGTTACCTTGTTTGACCTTGGCTGGGAATGCATGTGGTGAAAAACTCAAATTCTTCCCTGCTCCATGCACTTCCATGAATGACGTGAAAGTGCTGTGAATATTGATTTTGGGTGGCAAATAAAATTTAGACGGTGGGTGAATTTCTAAATACAGAATATATGAATAATGAAAGTCAAGTATAAATACTTGTTGTTTTAGACCAGTAAGAATTGGGGTAATTTGCTATGTCACGGGAGACAGAGTACACAAATCACAAACCCTAGTATACACATTATGATTTCTTTCCTCTGCAGAATAATTTTATATATTATATATACATACATATGTGTGTGTGTATATATATGTATATGCATAGAAAAGGATCTGAACGCAAAAATACTAGGGACGACTGACTTTGGGTGGATGAACTTATGTGTTGTTTTTGGGTTTTTTTAGCATTTAAAAAAATTTATGGACAAGGAGCTAACATGTTTTCATTGGGTGGGTGGATGCCTGGGATAATCCATTCAAGGAAGATCACTCAGTCCAACCGAATGAAACCCATGTCCTTCGGGTGCTGGCAGAAACACTGGCCGCAGGTATTGAGGCCGTATTTGCGGATCAGACCGTGGTGGTTTGAGCAGATGCGGCCAGAGCCAGAACCCTGGCCGAATTTCGGTGGGTGGCTCCAGGAGAGCTGCCGGTGGGCCCATCTTGCTCTCAGGCGTGCAACGTGGCAAAAGGCATCGGTGTTCTTTCTGTGCCTTTGTTTGATGGTATTTTCTGATATTTCCTGAAATGAGCATGTACTACTTTGTGAAAAGAAACAAAAGGTAAGAAAACATTTTAAAAGAAAATATTTAGGCGCAATCTGTCGTGACTGCTGGACGGTTAAGCTTGAGCGCCCGCCGTCCGTGGCGGCACGAGGGCTCCCGGCTGCACACCTTCGCTGGGAATCCAGCTCTTCTGGGGCTGTGGTCGCCCTGTCCGCTGTGGCGGGAAAGCGGGCGCCGGAACCGACCACACGCTGGCAGGAGGACCCAGATCCCGAGGACGAAAACCTCTAGGAGAAGAACCCAGAGTCCCACGGTTATGGCCAGGACTCTGTTCTAGACGTCTGGAACATGTGGGTCGTCTTCTTCTTTGGCTTCTCCGCTGTCCTGGCCCTTGGCAGCACCTTTGTGGCCTATCTGCCCGACTACAGGATGCAGAAATGGGCCCGTCGGGAAGCTGAGAGGCTTGTGAAGTATCGAGAGGCCAGTGGCCTCCCCTTCATGGAACCCAACCGTTTTGACCCCAGCAGGACCCAGCTGCCAGAGGGTGAGGGTTGACCAGTTATTGAGTGGAGCTCAAGAAGCACTACCTTCCCGACCCCGCCCGCCATTCTGACCTCTTCTCAGAGCACCTAATTAAAGGGACTGAAAGTTAAAAAAAAAGGAAAATATATATATATATATATATATAATTATGTTGTTAGATGTGTGTGTTCCAGCTAGTTTCCTATTGTTGAACAATTATTTTGTAATAAATCTCATATTGTTAGTTATTTATTTGACCTACCCGATCCATTATTGGACACTTTAATTCCCTCTCATCTTTTTTTTTTTTTTTGAGTTGGAGTCTCACTCTGTCACCCAGACTGAAGTGCAGTGGCCGCTGCAGTGGCCCGCAGCGGCCTCAACCTGCTGGGCTCTGGTGATCCTTCCGCTTTAGCCTTCCAAATAGCTGGAACTACAGGCGCGCGCTACCATGCCCGGCTAATTTTTTCATTTTATTGTAGAGATGAGGTCTCGCCAAGCTGCCCAGGCGGGTCTCGAACCCATGGGCTCAGGCAATCCACTCACCTCAGCCTCCCAAAGGCGCAGGATTACAGGCTGAGCCACCGAGCCCGGCAGGTTGAGGCTGCGGTGGCCGGGAGCAGCCACTGCACTCCAGTCTGGATGATATAGTGAGACTCCAACTCAAAATATATATATATGACAAGAGGAAAAGTACATAGAAAAACCATGCATTTAAAAGCAATCTGAGCCGGGCTCGGTGGCCCAGTCTGTAATCCCGCGCCTTCGGGAGGCTGAGGTGAGTGGACTGCCTGAACCCGTGGGTTCGAGACCTGCCTGGGCAGGCGAGACCTCATCTCTACAATAAATAAAAAAAAAAAAAAAATTAGCCGGGTGTGGTAGCGCGCGCCTGTAGTTCCAGTTACTCGGAAGGCTGAGGC
>CAUYQG010170663.1:0-38127 GCA_963574415.1 Tarsius wallacei | reverse complement strand
GGGCTCAGTGGCTCAGCCTGTAATCCCGTGCCTTGGGAGGCTGAGGTGAGTGGATTGCCTGAGCCCGCGGGTTCGAGACCTGCCTGGGCAACTTGGTGAGACCTCGTCTCTACAATAAATCAAAAATTAGCTAGGTGTGGTAGCGCGCGCCTGTAGTTCCGGCTACTTGGAAAGCTGAGGCGGAAGAATCGCCGGAGCCCAGCAGGTCGAGGCTGCGGTGGCCGGGAGCGTGCCACTGCACTCCAGTCTGGGCAACAGAGTGAGACGCCAGTTCAAAAAAAAAAAAAAGAAAAAAGAAAAGAAAAGAAGAAAATCTGTGCAGAAAAATTCCAAATAATTTTTGTACCATAAACACTCTGCCCTCCATAAGGCGGAAAATAATTCCTCCACTCTTTAAGCATGACCTACGTGTAGTAACTCCTTTTCAGAGTAGGGTGAAAGGAAGCAAAAGAGTAACTACAGTGGAGAAATCTAGCAAACATGACCTCAGTCAGGTTATTAAGGCAAACATCAGCATGCACCCTGGATGTGATGTGATGAGCATGGTACTTCACTGCTGTGGTCTTCCTCCCAAAATCCGTGACCCTGGCCTCATCATGAGATAAACATCAGATACATTCCAACTGTGGAACATTCTACAAAATTCCTGGCAAGTACTCACAAAACTGTCAAGATATTAAAAAAACAAGGAGATTCTAAGATACTATCACAACCTAGAGGAGTCTGGGAAGACAAGACTTCCGAATGTAGTGTGGCATCCTGGATGGGATTCCAGAAGAAAAAAAGAACATTGAGTAAAAACTAAGGAAATTTGAATAGTGCGTGGACTTTAGTTAAAAGTAACACATCAGTATTAGTTCATTTATTGCAAAAAAATGCACCATACTAATTTACGATGCTAATAATAAGGGAAAACTCGGTGATGGATTTTTGGGCACTCCCTGTACTATCTTTTCATTTTTTCTCCCCCTGCATTTTTCTAAAACCACTAAAACAACATTTTATTTTCAAAAATAAAATGGAAGTCAACTGTGACAAAAAAATAAAAAGACAAAAGAAGTGTGTACTAAAAGTCAAGAAGAGGAGCTCTCACCCCAATGGAGCCTGTAGTGTTAAAAAAAAAAAAAAAGTCAAAAGTCATCTTTAAATGCCAAGGAGAACTGTTTGGAACAATGTGTTAAGAATAGCTGGGAGGTATTCATAAGCACAACTAGCACCTTGACTGACTGGGAGTCAAAAATAAGCCAGCTGTGGGGGAGCAGGCAGCCAGGGTCATAAACAGTTCCTGCAATGGCATCCAAGTGAGGCCAGGCAATCCAACGGAGGAGAGTATTAGGCAAACAGAGACCAGGTTTATAACAAGAACTCCTGTGTGACGTGTTCTCTCTGCTGTTTCTAATTAAGCTTTGAACTTCATTTTTTCAAAATTGTCATTTTGACATCTTTGTCACTTTTATAAAGGCCTTTGTGTCTAGATACAGGCAGCCCCTGTTCCTCACTACCTTGAATTTCGCCTTGTAGGAGAGGACCTAAAAACAACTCTTTGCAATGCCAGCCTTCAGTTTCAGCTGCAGATTCTTTATTTGGAGGGGCTGAATCATCCATTTCTCACCTTTCTCACCAGCCAAGTATTTTTAACTTACTGTCAGCTCTGGAGTGAATGTAGGTCTATAAGGAAAAAGATAGTCCATTTTTCACCGCTCTGCTTTTGATTGCTGAATCCAAGAATGCATTATAGCAAAAGAGTAGGTTCTTTAATGTAAAAATAATATTGATCTATTTAACATTTTTCTCTATTTTTTAAATGGCCAAAGTGAGTCTTTACAACCCTAAGGAGAGACCACTTCTTAGTTGATGACAGCTCATTTGTACTATCCTAATTAAGGAAACAGTGTGCAGTAGCCCTGAGCTTCTCAATGGGCTTCAGGGATGGAGAGGTCACAGAGGTAGTTGCATCCAATTCCCTATACCAGGAGGACCTGACCCAGAAGCCGATCCCCTGTGGGCCTGTTCCGCTAGACCTCAAAAACCAGGAATAGGAAAGAGACAAAGCTTAAACTGATGTTTTAGAAGCACTGTATATACTGATACTCAAGAAAATAAACTTCATGCAGTTTTTTCCAACATCTAAAATAAACTGTCAGGGTTTCACTTGGTCTGTAGGTCTAAACTAAGAAAATGGAAACAAGGAGACCAAGAAATTTATCAAAGAAGAAGAGAGAGGAGAGGCATGTTTCTCATCATCAGTATATGTGAGCAGCATGCTAACTAAAAGCATTTAGGCAAGACTTTTTGTTTCTCTCTCTGTTGTTATTTGCATTCTAGATTTTTTAAAAAGTAGATTTCCTTGTAAGGGATAGAAAAAGATGTGGCAATGTCTGGATATTACAGAATGGTGAAATCCAGGTAATATAATTCTGTGTGGTGCATTCAGAAACAGCAAGAATACATTATGCATGGGGAAAGAAACACCAGGGGAAATACCAAAGCCAATTAAGATGATGATTAACAGCTATGCAGGCCCAGCATGTACTCCATGCCCAGAATAGTGGGCATGAAGGATAGAAGAGGGGAGTTAAGGTGGGAAAGGTCACCTATAAAAGGTGACCAGAGCAAGATGCTAGAGGCGCGGAGGCTTGGAGGCCAGCACCGGGAAGGGTCCAATAAAAGAGGCGGGGTGGTAGTCAATGCAGAAGGAAATAGCAAAACCTGAGCTATGCAAGTTTGAAGAAAAGCCTAAAGTATCAGAATCAAGGTTACACAGCTACTCGGGGTGCTCTCAGTCATCGTATGCGGATTCTCATCACACACAAACTACCTGCCGTTAAGAAAAAATATGCATATTCAGCTTATAACTGTGTCGTGACCTAAAATTATTAAAGTAAACTGTCTGGAACTACTTTGCTTCACCACATTTGTCCTCTCACTCAATCATTCCACAAATATATATTGAATGCGTACGGTATACGATGCACTATTATAGGATTTGGGGCTATAAGACATTCAAAATTCCTCTCTTCCTGAATCACACATACTAATGAGGAGCAACAGACATGTAAAAAAGAAAAGCATGTGGTGTATTCCATGGTAGTGAATGTGGTAGGGATGACACAGGGAAGAAAGACAGTAGTGACAATTGAAATTTTAAAATAGCACGGTCTTGGGAATCACCAAGACCTAAAGGAGGTGAAGGGGGATAGCCATGCTGACATTTAGGAAAAAGACATCCCAGGCAGAGGCAACAGCAAGTATAAATATCCTAGGGCCACAATGGGACCCAGTGTCCAGGGGGATTGTGTAACTGTATGGATGTACCTTTGGCTAAGTCCCTAAGCCAAGTCTCAAAATGTTTTGTTTTGGTTTGGTTTTTTGAATTGGAGTCTCACTCTCCCACCCAGGCTAGAGTGCAGTGGCACGCTCACGGCCACCCCACCATCAACCTGCTGGGCTCAGGTGATCCTTCCACCTCTGCCTTCCAAGTAGCAGGAACCACAGGCGTGTGCTACCTTGCCCAGTTAATTTTTTATTTATTGTAGAGAAGGAGTCTCAACATGTTGCCCAGGCTGGTCTCAAATCTGCAGGCTCAGGCAATCCTCTCGTCTCGGCCTCCCAAAGCGCTGGGATGACAGGCTTCAGCCCCTCAAAATGTTTTTTTATCCCATATTCAGGGTGAAGTACAAGCAGTCTCCAAAGTATATATATTTCACATACTGCTCTTTTACCTAGAAGGATTTCTCTTTGTATATCATCCTTCCAGAAATAACTCAAAAGCTACCAACTCATCTCTTACTAGAAGCAGTGCATGCCTTTCCAAATTCCTTATAGCATTTGCCACTTTCCACTTTGCTTTTGGGTAGAATTACTTTTATACCTTATCTTACTTATGCTTGGAAAGCAGGAAATGGACCTGGTTCATTGTTTTATTCTCTACAGAGTTTTAGCTTTTCTCATAGTCAATATTCGATAAATAGTTGTTGAAAAGGTTAGAGTATGTGCTGTCAATCAAATTAAACTCCATATTACACTAATATCATTAACTTTATATCTCTATTTTAATATAATGAGGAAAACATTAACTACTCTTCCTCAAATTTTTGGTTGCTTAATTCTCACAGAGGTGTTTGCCAAAGTATTGCAACCTATCAATATGTAAAGTTTCAAGTTAATATTTTAAGCTTCAATGATCTTAAAGAGTAACACATTTATGTCTGACAAAGGCCTAACATCTAGGATCTACAAGGAACACAAATGTGCTGAAAAGAGAAAAAACAAACAGCCCCATTACAAAGTGGACAAAAGATATGAATAGACACTTCTCAAAAGAAGACATATGAGTAACCAACAGATGCATGAAAAAATGCTGAGCCTTAGTAGTCATCAAAGAAATGCAAATTAAAACCACACTGAGATACCACCTAACTCCAGTCAGGATGGCAATCATCAATAACTCAAAAACAACAGATGCTAAAGAGGATGCGGGGAAAAGGGAACACTTCTACATTGTTGGTGGGAGTATAAACTAATACAGCCTCTGTGGAAAACAGTTTGGCAATTCCTAAAAGATCTAAGAATCAACCTTCCATAAGACCCCACAATCCCCCTACTGGAAATATACCTGGAGGAACTCAAATCACTCTATGAAAAACATACCTGCACATGCATGTTCATTGCAGCATTTTACATAACAGCAAAAACATGGAACCAACTGTGTTGGCCATCAAAAGAGGACTGGATTTTAAAAATGTGGTACATATACATAATGAAATATTACGCAGTCATAAAGAAGGACAAAATTATGAACTTCACAGCAACTTGAATGGACTTAGAGTCCATAATACTGAGAGATCTAGCACAGAAACAAAAAATTGAGTATCACATGTTCTCACTCATAAGTGGACCTTGAACAATTATCATAATACTATAAGAAAAGGATTGGCAGTAGTGGCAAACTGCTAGGGCTGGGGGTGAGGGGTAGGCAGGATCGGCAGTAGTGGGAATCTGCCGGGAGCGGGGGGTACACCTCATCAACAAGGGTACCTGCATAATGAACATTTGTATACCCAACCCTGAATTGTACCCCACACCTTTAAAATAAACAGCTAAAACAAAAAAAAGTAACATATTTTCCCACACAACCATAAAAGAAAAGAGGAAGATTAGTTTCTACAGCTTTGCTGTAAATAAGTAAAAAATGGCAGATTGCAAAATATGTTTGCTTATGTAATCAAAACATAATAAAGAATAATATATTTAAATATTGCAAGCAGCTAGAACATTTAAAAACAAGGCTGAATTTCCATTTTTACCCAATCTGGCAACGATCAGTGGCTTATGTCCTAATATTTCTTGCCTGAAAAATTCATTCGATAAGACATCTTTCTGTAAAGGATACTACAAAATCTGACATGGAATTGTTAGAATATTATAGCTGATCATTCACTATCACATTGCTTTCAAAAAACAAGCAATATAGAAACAATGTGGGACAGAGTAGTCCAGAACTTAAAAGAACTTCCTCTGAATTTCTTCTTATTCCTCTGATGTAGAAAGAGGTCAACAATGTCATGTAACTGATTTGAAACTGGCTAGGCAGACATTTCAACTCCATGGTTATTACTGCTTTTAAAAGAGCAGAAAATAAATGGGAAAAATCAGTGAAAGTGACATTTGAGGGAAACGGACTCATTTGGAATTGTTTGCTCCTTCTGTGCCTATCTCCATAAGGGACATGACTTGACTGGACTGTGTAAGATCCATGCAGACGACTCACTTGGGAAAGCTGGCTCATGACCTGAGGAAAGCTATTCTAAGATCCTGATCTAGGCTCCGATTTGACAGTAGATGAACACTGCTGATGCTCAGAAGACTTCTGCTCAAGGGCCCATAGAGAACCAGTACTTTTTGTCTTATTACAGAAGAGCTAAGAGGGGAAGACAGGTGTAAAGTTCTGGCCATCAAACCCTAGAAATTGCCCAGCCCCAGGTAAACACAGTTCAATACTCTCTGTGCCATCCAAGGTTTCAAAATATGAGCCTCTTTGAGTACAAACTATTTCCCTGTTTCTCCTCCCCTTTTCCTAACTCAGAATTATCCTTCCTTCCAAGTCATAGTAGCATCACTTCCTCAATTATCTTGGACACAATGTTTTCCTAAAGCTAATCCTAGCTGTCATTCTCACCATCCTCAATCATGCATACGATAAATATTTCCTGAGCACCCGCTACATGACTATGTTTGGAAGACACAATGCTGAACAAGAGAGCTATGGTCCTTGTATTGATTAAGAACAGAAGGAAAAGATGAGTGCCCTGAAGTACAGGGAACAAACATCCTCAGCTCACTTCTTGATGCAAGATGGCACCAAGAATATATCACACAAGGAAATACATTGGTAAGCACCAAAACTAAAAAGTAAGGCTCTAGGGAGAGATAAGAGTTATGTCAGAATCACGGGGAGAGATTTTCCAAGCTCCACAAGCCCAACAGTAGCCCCTCCCACCTAACTGCCTCCCACTTCAGCTCCCACTCCAATTCCAGTGTTAACCTTACCAGCTTCTCCTGCCCAAGAGAATGGCAACCTTTGAATTTTTCCTTCTCAGTGATTTTCTCTCTCTCTCTCTCTCTCTCTCTCTCTCTCAGTCTGCAGTCTATAGGGGGTAAGGAGAACTGGGGTTGGGAAAAACAGAGGACTTTTTGGCTGTGCATTTCCGCAATTGATTCATGGCATTAGCAGAGGCAGGAACTCAAGAAAAGGAAAAAAAAAAAAACTATTGGAAATTCTGAAGACTTGGCTTTGAATTATAAAAACTAAACTATGGAAAACTTGGAACAAGGCATTCATAGAGTGGGAAACATTTTGGAGGAAACTGACTGACTGGATAAGAGATAACAGTTTAAAGGGTTCGCATACTCTGTGGACTTGAAAAGTGGCCTGGCACACTGCCTCTGCCATCTCTGGATTGAAATCAGAGGGGCACAGTTGTGTCCACTCCTGAAGTCACAAGTGAGAGTGGCAGATTTCAGAGAAGAGACCATTTCCTGATCTTTCATAGTATGGTTCAAATTGCACAGCTCACAGCAAGCCCCAAGTCCAACCTGCTGCCAAGCAGTAGGTCAAAAGGCTGAGAGGAATGTAGGTGGCAAAGCCTAAGTGCAGTTCCCAAAGTTGTGGTTTCCACAGTGTGGTATATGGAAAACAGCCAAAAGTCCCTAAGGTGGTACACACCCCACAAAGGAAAGGGTCACCAGAGTGACTGAGAAGAGGGGTGACCACTCATGGTTCGGGCAGGGATACAGATTGCATAAACCTTTCATGGAGGGAAAACTAAAGACCAAGTGGAAGGAGGGCCCACTTAGAGAGCCAGAGGGAGGATCAGAGGAGGATGGGGAAACAAGATTCCCTTTCCTTATGCCATGTTAACCTGCCAGGAACTTAAGGAAAGCAGAAGGAAGGGCAAGAAAATCCTGATTACACTGAATTCTGGACCAAATTTAGATTTCAGTGTAGATTTAAACTAGAAGTAAATGTCGTCAAGGTGACAACATTATGTTTTCCATTAAAAGCAGAAATAGGGACTAGAGAGTTAAATTCAGTTATAGGGAAAGTTCCAGCTTTGCACATTCAAGCTTGTGGACTATTATTACTTACAAAACTCATACTTCCATCCTGACACAAAAGAACAGATACTCCCCAAGCAAATTTATTAACAGTGTATGGCAGGATCAGACCAAATTCTAAGAGACACACCATAAATCCAAATTATCTTCTTTCTCAACACTTCTTTGAATCATGATAAACTTCAATACAAAGATAGTAATGGGTGACCTATTCAAGTCTTTCATAATGAGAAACCACACTGGTTGATTCATTCAGTCAAAGTACATTGCAGAGTTTTTCTCATTGTAAATTTTTGCTCAAATAAAATCAGCCTTAGCAATTCCTAATAGGAGTGTTAGAGACTAAATAATAGTTGTGTCGACACCAAGAAAAGCAACATTATATGTCTACTCACTGGATTATCTACAGGAAGTTTGTAGAGCACAGGGGTGAGACTACGGTCTCTTGAGCTGGGAGTCTGAGTTCTAATTTCAACCCTCCAGTGATACACAGCATGGTATGTGTGTCTCTCAAACACATTGGTTATGAAAGGCAAAAAGAACCAGAGTTGAAGACTGTGTACTATGTGAGTCCATCTATATGACACTCCGAAAAAGGCAAAATTATAAGAGCAAAAACATTATCAGTGGTTGCTGGATCTTGGGCAACCTGTAGGATTGGTTTTGGTTTTAACCACCACACTGTGGCTCTAGCTCTGTCCATCTATAATGTCTTCTTCATCACAATAAAGATAATAAGGTACAGACTCCAGGGTCGGATGTCCAGGTTCATTTCCTCTCTTGACTATGGCCATGGGATCTTGAAGTCATTACCTCCTCTGTGCCTAAGTTTCTTCATTGGGTTGGCAAAGATAAAGTGACCTAATGAATGAATGTAACAACCCAATGAGCAGCTCTGGGCACATAGCAAGCACTGTGAATTGCGAGCTGCTGTGATTAGCCTGCTCACAACAATTCAGTGTTCATCTGAAGATATATGACCCTCATTGTCTGATCATGCATTTTCACTTAGCTGATTGAATACTATTATTTCATTTAAATGTATGTTTTTTCTGTTGCTTTATCTAAACCAGAAGTGATTACTTGTCCTGTTTCTTTCAGTTTACAAAGTAGAGATTCAGGGAAGTGAAGTGATTTGCGCAAGACCACACAGCCAGACGGTGTCATGCCAATTTGTTTTCAGAACTTGGGCTTTCCCCGTATACCACACAAGTTATGTGAAGGACTGTTGAAAAGCTGTTCCTCATGCATATTTATTTAGTTAACTTTGTGACGTATGTACAAGCATAGATCTGAATTAGGAGATAATACATTGAAATAACCCGAAAAGGCGATAGTCCACCTCAACCTCCGAATACTAGAACGCTTTCTACATTTCCCACAACTCTTCAGTTGTCTGGCCTCTGAATATCTTCTGAGATCAGTGTAAGAACTAGAATGATTTATTTTCAAAATGAACCCTGAGCCATGTTTAAGTGCCTTTGCTGAGTCACTTCCTGCTTCTTTGTTCTCTTTTTCTGTGGGCTTTCACTTTGGCAGGCTTTTATGTTCAAATTTTGTAGGGAACCAATCAGAATGAAATCCTGTAAACCAATCAGCAAATAGGACATGTAAATGGATTTTCTGGCAACTCTAAGTCAATCAGCAAATAGGACATGTAAATAAACTAATTATGTGACCCAATTGATGTGTGCCATGTAGGCAACGTCCAGGAAAGCATTGTAACCTCTGTGAAGCCCCGCCTATGGGAGACCAGGGGAGGGACTAGCGTTCTAGGTTACAAATATGCTAACTGTTAACGGCTCTGTTGTGCCTGCCCACCAGACACCCGATCTTGCAAGTCTGTCATTAAAGTCTCACTTCTGCTGCACTCCATATCTCCGTGTCCATCCTTTGATTTTGGACAGGTGAGTTTATTTCTCACATCAGGAACTCACTGCTTCCAAAGACAGCTTGGTTTTGTGACATTCTCTCTAACAGAAAGGAGCCATTTTTTTCTAACCATTTAAACCATTTTTTTCTAACTACCACTTTGCATAGTTGGTCCTAGTTCTGTTTATGGAGCCACACCAAATAAAATGAACTCTTCATCCATGTACTAGCTGTTCAAATATTTGAAAGCAGTTATTATATTTCCACTCTTGTTTCCAAGCTAAACAATACAGATGTCTTCAACCAACTTCCCACCACAGAGCTTTCAGTCCCTCTCTAGCCTGTCTGGGCCCCTCTGACACACTCCAGTCTCCTAAAATCCTGAGATACAATACCAGAATCCAAACACAGATTCCCATCTCCAAGTTGGGCAAGCCAGACAAAAAGGACACTAAGACCCTCTTTGACATAAGTGCTTAATTTAGCTAAGAAATCTAAACTGCTTTGGAAATCATGTCACCCAGGGAATTCATGTGGAACTTACTCTCAACTGGACTCATTAACTATTGGTTCCAAATCTCCTCTCCCATGCATACACTAACCTATCATTGTGATGTTTCATTGCAATTATCCACCTGTAATTTGTCTGGTTAGGAATAACCTATTATTTCAATTTGTCAAGAGCATCTTGTCAATGAACCTTCATCTAAATACTCATTTCTCCCATTGGAAAATTTCATCAGCATGCCTTTAAGGTCCACCTCTAAAACATCGATGAAAATAATGACTTGAAAAGGGTAAAGACAGAGATCTCCCTCTGCTATTGACCTCTTATGTATGCCCCTGGGAATCTCACCCACAGCCCTGGGATCCAACCCATATCTCCCCTTCTTGTTCTCAAGGATACCACGAGTACCTTTCAGATTCTGGCCAAAATCTCAATGTGCTCCATTTCTGCCATTCCCCAAATCTCCTGATCTACAAGCCCTATTCTACATTTTCCCTATATAGTTTCAACTTAGGGATAAAAGGCATTGAATATTACTCTAAGGGACAAGCAGGACCTTTGAGTAGACTCCACGGGATCTTCTTCGGACCAGCATTGAGGACTATGAACTCTCCAAGGAGAAGACACAATCAGTGCACAGAGTTTAACCAAAAAAGGACACACTTGAAAAACTAAAATAAGTCCATATGCTAGATAGAAAAAGTGCAAGGAGGGGAGAGTGAAGAGGCTTGAGGCTAGAGAGAGATAAGAGAGGCCAAACTGTGTAAGTCATGTTAGGGAATTTGGACTTTACTCTGAGGACAATGGTAAGCCATTGACCGATGTTAAAACCAGAGAGCGACATGATCAGATTTGCATTTTACAAAGATCACAGACAAAGACTGTTCTGGAGATTCCTGCTTTGACAAAGAAGTGGGAATAGCTGACCTCTAAGGTCCCGTCCAATGCAAAGTCTTTGATTCTACTGCTTAGCTAATCAGAGAACCCAAGTGAAGGTTAACTTCTAGAAGGATTTGCAATTTTCCTTTCCTCATAAAATTGTCCAGACTCATCACTCCCATTGTGTGTGTGTGTGTGTGTGTGTGTGTGTGTATGTGTGTGTATTTGGGGACTCTATAACTGACATCACAGAACCCTAGCACCTTTGCATGTCAAGATAGAATGGGTCCTCACCGTCACTACATTCTCCCTGCTCAGCAAGCCATGATGCTAGGAACTGAGACAATTAGCTTTGTTAATACACTGCAAAGAACACAAGTGCCGCTACCAATGTTGAAAGAATCAAGGAAGTGACAAAAGTTTGACAGAAACTAGATTAAAATTTCATTATCACCAAACATCAAGCTGTCAAAAAAAAAAGTAACACCTGATTAGGTGATAAATTCAGGATCCCTAAAAGTTATCCATAACTTGCAAAGAGGACAAAGCATGACTGTGTGTTATTTCAATGTCACACCAAAACAGTGCGTAACAGGCCCACTCAGGATTATTTAATTTTCAAAAATAATCTACCATTTCTTGACTTTGCTATTTAAAATATAAATTCAGGAAGGAAGAGTACAGGCTCTATGAAGTTACATGTTATTTTACAGAAGCAACATTTTCTGTCCAAGATAGAAAAATAAGCCCAAATTTTATGGTTTATTACACTTTTGGAAATAACCAGTTTGCTTCTCACCTAGCAATCTAATTTAACATTCCTTTATTAAATTGCCTATAAATAGCCAGCTCTTCAAATGCTCTTTGAACCACCTTTATGATTTACTGTCTCTCATTAATTAACGAGTCAAATAATATCTTTGACACGTGTTCATTCTATATTTGCATGAGAATCCTGATTTAACTTTTTGAAAATTGACATTCTTAGCATTAAAATAGCTATTGTACCCTGTCCTGATGCTAGATTTTGAGGTCTGAATGTTGAGGGGTGAGTGGGTCTTTCCTCTCCTTTTCTTTTTTTGTTTTTTTCGATGTCATTATTAATTAGAACAGGCCTAGGCAGACTGGTAAATCCTTATTTCTGGCATCTTAGAAAATAACAACATATATGAGAGAATATTTATACCTAGAACAGAAATATATATATATATCCTTTCAATCTCTTCTCTCCTCCATTTTTACTGCTGAAAATTCTCCCAAGGCAAGAAAATATTTCATAGAAATATCTTCCAAGCTGTGAGATATTCTTGCCCACTTGAATAAATGAGGTATATATTCAAAACCAAATCAGAATGTCCCTTACTGCTTTGTGGATATATTGGGGTCTGAGGTCACCCCACTTTCGCTGCTGCTACAGGAAACTCCTATGGGTTTCTTGCCCTTCGCAGTCAAGGCAATGAAACCCAGTGCTGGGGACACCTCAAAAATTACTCTTTGCCTAGTTGTTTATTACAGATATGTGAAAAACAGTACAACAAATAAAAACCTTCATCACAAAAAAAATTCTCAAAACCTAATACCTTAAAAAACCCACAGCATTTGTTTTGTGTCCTATGGAGATGTATTATTCTTGCCAATAAAAACAAGCAGTGATACATACATGACCTGTCACCCGAAAACTGAATTTTTCATATCATTTTGAGACTGTTTATAGACAGTCTTCTCCATTGATAAAAAAGATTGTGTCCCCCAACCACCTCATAGAAAGTACAGAGAGGAAATGAGCAGCCCAGTTTGGGACCATCGTGCTAATTCACAGCGAAATTGCTTATTTTATCTAATGCCATTTAGAATCGCTTGGTCTTCTTAAAGTCTGTTAGCGGGGTTTGTGTAGCTTCTTAAAAATACGATACTGGTTTTAATAATCCAAAATTGAGATTATTTGGGTTGTCAGCATAAATTTCATCTCCTGTTATGCTAGAAGCATTCCGTGCTTCAGAGCCATTTAGCCAATAAGTATTGTGCTGTTCTTCTTCTGGCTTTTACAGGATCTGCCACCTCCAGCCGCTGCCATCAAGGTACATTATGGCACAAAGTACATATTCCCAAGCATCAGCAGCACAGGGACCACCATTAATATTGAAGCCTGAGTCTTTTGTGTTAAGTTGGTTCCTGAAAAGATCTCTAACAGGTGCTGCTAGACCAAAAAGCCTCCCACAGCTGCAGCTCTAGACAAACCCAGGGTGGAGATCTGTCCTCCCCTGGCAGTTGTCTGTCCCTGTGACAGCACCCATGGCTCCTTACCAGGCTGGGCTGTGCACGTGGTGGCTGTGCCATGGGCATGGCGGGTGATAGAGGGGGCTCGGCAGAGCCTGGGACTCATGCCCAGCACAGCAGCAAGCAGCCCGGGGCTGAGCCAGGAATGAGGAGGGAAGCTGAGAAGGGAATGGCTGCCTGGTGTTTAGTAAACAAGCTGTCTGAAAATAATTTGAATGGAGAGAGGGAGGTTTCATTTTTCTATGACTTCATGTATTTACTGAATTTCTTCAGCCCCATCTCATTTGAAAAACCGTTGTGGGGCTGGGGGGTGGGTTGAGGTGCTTTGAGCAGTGCCCCCCTGCACAGGTGCCCAGGGAAGTTGCTTCTGTCTGCTCAGGGCTGGTTTTTAGTTTCCCAACAATTGTGCAGGAGCACACCCGCTTTCCCAGGCTGAGCTTCCACCCACAGAAACAATCGCCTCACAGAGAGAGGGTGGGATGACAAGGAGAAATGAGGCTCACTTTTCCAGACAACAGCTTCATTTCAGCTGAGACACAGGATGGGTCCAAGAAGCAGTCCTTCCAGTCCTTCCAAACGCACCCTCCTGCCCTGTGCTCACCTGCCCCCTCAGCCCAGAGGGCATGCAGTAAGCCTTCTTTCTAGAACAACTCATGGTTCTTATTAATCAAACAAGAGAGGAGCAGAAGGTGTAGTCAAAACAAGCAATATATACAACCACACATTTTTAAATCACCGGTGGGAAATGGATCATGTTTCCTGAGGATGGAATCAAAGACAGCAAATGACACCCACAGAGAGCATAGGGTGCAAAGTACAAATAAAAGGTAATTTGGGTCACTATCTGTAATCAGCCTAAAAAGAAGGGTAGGCGGAGGAAGGGCTATTCTGAAGAAGCAGAAGGATAATTCTGGTAATTCAGACAATGTTTACGAAGCCCTTTATGTGCTAGGAGCTCGGTACACAAAAATGAACAAACACAAGGCTGGCTCCCTGCCTTTAAGGAGCTCACTGTCGAATAGATGGATGCGTCAATGGAGCAAAACCACACTTGACTTGGAGTGGTGTTCTGGAATCTGCTCTGATGACAAACATTGTCACAAATCCTATGCAAAATTTCATTTGAAAGCCCTCTAAGAAGGAACTGGGTTTTCCTCGTGTCAGGAAAGATCATTCTGTTTAGGGCCCCAGTGATGGTGTCAGTTGTCTTGCATCCAGATTCATGTAATGTGAAAAAGTAAAACAGGTAAACACTAGATTCTTCCACAGCATAGAGAGGTACCCACCAGCGAAAGCCGGAGAGACTGGAATCAGCTAACAGACTTCTGTCTCCCAACGTAAATCAGCTAACGAGACTTCTGTCTCCCAACGTAAATCCACTGCTTTTTCAGCAGACTTCAGCTTGTTCAATCAAGTTATCTCCTCTGCTCTTGTTCTCTCTCCTTCTTGGTCTTTTGACCTGTCTCCTTTCCTTCTTTCCATCCCCTTCCCTTTTTGCCACTGGTTTGTAGGTCATATTGTGTGAGTTAAATGTATATAAGGTAAAACTATTTCAGATCTCACTTCAAACAATGTGGTGAGGAATATGACAGAATACAAGGTAAACCAAAATACTGTAGAAGATAATTTTAATGGCATATCCAGGAGTTAACCTGCTCTGGATTAATGAGTTTAGATACCTTAATTCCAACGGAATACTGTGATCGAGAATTAGCCAAGAGCATTCCTAGCTCACTATCGCCAGAAGACTGCTGAGGTTGCTGAGTTTCCCTCCCCCACTCCTTTCTGGGTTGGGCCCCCAACTCCAAGCTCCTGCGGCAGCCCCCTGGACACCCACTGTGACCTACTAGGAATTCTAGCATAGTGAGTATTCAGTTCTTAGAATGCCATCTTTGAAGAAGCTATGTGTTAATTTTTAAATCCTCTCAAAGTAATTCTATGATTTGGATGTTTTCAGTTTTCTTGATTTAAACTCTACAGTGCTATTAAAACCCCAAGGAGGGAGTCAAAAACTGCCTAAAGGGTAAGGGAAGTTTTCAAAGAATAGATGATCTTTAAACTTAGCCTTGAAGGACGGGTTTGGAGAAGATGTTAGGTGGGCGGTAGAGGAAATCATCACTGGTAATAGCAAAAGGGCTGGAATGAAAGCACAGAGATGTTCTTTATTTAAGAAGTAAAATATCCAAGTAAAAGAAAGCTGCCTTGACCGTTCTTATCTCCTCTTTCTTCCCAATTTACTTGTCCCCAATCCTTTATTTTACTCTTACCACCTGTCAGAGGCACCTATCTTCATTCCACGGCCCACTCTAGGCAGGAGAAGCCCACACTTTATACAGGCTATCCAATTTTATGCTCCTGGTTCACCTGATAAACAGTCAAACCATGTACAGCTGTGCACTGACTAATCATGTTTCAGTCAGCGATGGACTGCATATATGATTATGGTCCCATAAGACTACATACCTTACCGGCTATTGCTTTGTTAAACTCTGGTGTCTCCATGTGGCTCTTTGAGCTACGGCCACCATGTTTTCCTAGCTTTGGCCCCCTCCCCTACCTTGGGGAGGTGAAACTCTCTCTCTCACTCGCTCTCTTTCTCTCTCTCTCTTACTTTCTAAATAAACTTTGCTTGAAAACTTTTTTTTTAAGTCTACAATACCATATTTTTACTGTACCTTTTCTGTTTAGATACATAAATACTTACCATTGTGTTACAATTGCCTACAGTATTCAGGTTTGTAGCCAAGGAACAATAGGCTCACCACATAGCCTAGCTGTGCAGTAGGTTCGTGTAAATGCACTCAATAATGTTCGGACAATGACGAAATCACCTAATATTTCTCAGAATGCATCCCTGTTGTTAAGTGACATATGACTATATTAAGTTATTTTAGCTAAGGAGTTAAAACTGGTAAGCTCTAATGCCTCATCTCATCAAGCTTTCCCCAGTCTGTTCTCTGCAAAATTAATCTTTTCCTGGTTCATGGCCCATAGCACTCTGAAGCTGTGATACCACTCTTAACGACATACTGTCCCTTCTCACGCTGTTTTGACCCGTGTTTGTCTTCTCCACCAGGTATAGATTTCCTTTGGCATCAGGGACATATTCCTGGTCATATTTAATTGAACTAAATTGACCTTTTCACAGAGTCTTTTGGTGGGAAAGTAGAAGAGAAAATGAGGAGGTTTGTTGTTTTCATTAATAAGTGATGATGTGGTCAAAATACTGGCTTCAGAAATGAACTCTTCCACTTTGTATAGTCTGTGTTTTCAATAGCCTCTGGTTTTTGTTGTTTGCGTTTTGTTTTGTTCTGTTTTCATTGTCAGAGATGTGTTTTGATAAAATGCAAGGGTTTACTACACCAAATGTAGAACCTGCTGGAAAGACTGAGCTCTACTTTGTAAAGACTTCTGGGGTTTTTTGTTTTTGTTTTCTGTTTTTGAGCTGGAGTCTCACTCTGTCACTCAGGCTGGAGGGCAATGGCATGCTCTCGGCCACCGCAGCCTCAACCTGTTGGGCTCATGTGATTCTCCTGCCTCAGTCTTCCAAGTAGCTGGAATTACAGGCACTCGCTACCATGCCCAGCTATTTTTTTTTTTTTTTTTTTTTTTTGTAGAGATGAGGTATTGTCAAGTTGCCCAGCTGGTCTTGAACCCACGGGCTCAGGCAATCCTCTCACCTGGGCCTCCCAAAGTGCTGGGATTATAGGCATGAGCCACCGTGCCCAGCCAATACTTCTGGTTTTTAATGTATTTTATTCTTGGCAAAAACTAACAAAAATTATCATTGTTTAAAAAATCCAGAAGCTTCTTTAGATATCAAGTAGTCTTTACTATGCAACATCGCAATGATGTAAGTGCAAGTCAGTTTAGGACATATGGAATAATTTTTCCTTTAAAACGCATGAAGGTTTGAAATGCCATGGTCCTCATTATTGTACTATGACTTTTCCATAGAAAACAAGGTGGACAGACATAAAGACGTTAATGTGTTCGGGACTAAATAAGATCAACTTAGCTTTTTTTTTTAACTTGGCTTTTTTTGGGTGGCATACATTAGTTGATTATTAAATTCATTAATTCATCCAACAAACCTCTGTCAAATACCTTAGATAAAGCTTCATCAGCCTTCTTCTTCCCTAGTTAGAAAGGAAGGGTTAGTTTTACTTTTTAGCATCCATTTTCATCTTTTTAAGTGTTGTTCTTATTTCTTAATCTGGGTTTCCGCCTTTAAATTGCATAGCTAAAGACTGATTCCAGAAGACTGATCTAATTCCTCTTTTCCAGAAAAAATGTCTTCTGAAGCCATAAGCTTTTTCAGGACCCATGAAGTCTTTCAGAAAGCCATGGTCGCTAACTGGAGAAACCGGTTTCAGAAATGACTGGCATATATTACTAAAGTAGAAAAAAGTAAAGCAATAAATCCTGGCTTGGGCAAAGAGGCAATGATTCTGGTCACTTCACTGATTGTTGGTGGCAGTTATAATTGATTCAGTTCTTTGGAAAAGGACACTGTGCATCAAGAACCACAAAAATGCCCAATATAGCTGTATGTTTTGTTTCTCAGATGTAAAATCAATCAGCAAAATTATTATTAGTACCATTGAAGTCAGATTTTACCAGCCCTGGCTCTTCCCCACTCCATCCCACCCCCTTCCACCACAGAACATCTCACTGAACTGTTACAATGTAACTATTTAGGAGGCAGGACAATAGCTTACTTCATGCATTCAGTGGCCAAGGATAAATCTGTTCAAATATTATTTATTGGTAGTATTGATTATTTACATTTAGCCTCATTCTCAAAAGGCTTTGAGGTTACTTTCAAATATATGTAAAGTATACAAGCATGTTTAAAAAAAAATGAAGAAATGTGGATTAATAAAAAATGATGATGGGAAAGTAAGATGAAGCCAGAACAAGTTGAGGGCAACATAGTGGAGGCTTAAACTTAGAACTAAGCTTCTTAGCAGCCAAACAAAAGGAGAAAATGTTCACAATGTCTTTGAAGGAAGCAATCCACTTGCTGGAAGGACCACAGCCTCGCACAGTACCGAGTCCTGAAAGAAATGTGCCCATGTTCTTACTAGGAACAAAGGGACTGGAGGATACTATCACCACAGGCACCACCCCTGCCAATATCTGCTCCAATCATTAAGAGGCAACAACAGCCCTGGGGTCCAGGGCTCTAACGGTGTTAACCTTCACATAGAAGTTAAGAGATGGTGGGTAATGTTCAAACTTCGTGTTCATTAGAAAATAAAGTGACTTGTCTTCCCTTTGCCTCTTTGGTATTCTAAAATTTCCATCCCACTGAGATGAAAAGAACCAGTATACTCTCTAGTCCAGACAACCTTGGCAGTCCCAGGTCAGATCTTAGCATATTAAAGTTAGAAGTCAAACGTATAACACATGAGGGTTAGATTATTTTCTTACTTTAAAAGGTAACTAGAAATAGCCTAGCTTGAGAAGAAGTTACCAAGGGATGGTGGAAGTAGTGTCAAAAAGAAGTAGAGATGCTCTAAGCCCACTTCCATCACTGGCACAAAAGTCCTTTGTTATCTGCATTGATCTACCTGTGCTGTCCATCAGAAGGCATTGTTTACTCCATCATGTTGGATCTATAGCTAGTCTCAGAACTCTTGCATTAACCATACCATGATTAAGAAACTTAGGTCCAGTTTATGGTTCTGCTAAGGAACCACGGAAAGAGGTAGGGGAGCAGTTTGCTGGCACGTAATAAATGCTGCAAGAATCGGGCAGTGAGGAGGAGAATCTGGCAGGCCTTATCCTGAGAGGTAGTTTAAGTCTGGAAGGATGTGGTACAAGGTGATCCTCCTGAGTTGGGGTGAGACCCCCTGTGGGTTAAAGGGCCCCAAGGGAAAGTCCTGGCTTGACCACCATGTAATATGAGACAACTCACTTAACTTCTCACCTGTATTCTCATCTGCAAATTGTGGGTCTGTTGTAAGAAGGAAGTAACCAGTTATGGAAAACACTGAACTGAAGTGCTTAACTTGCGGTAAGTGCTCAGTCAGTGGTAAAATTAAGGTTTTCTAGAAGGAAATAAAGCACAAATAGGCCTCGATTGCAGTGAAAAAGACTTTGGTATGATTAAATGATAACTTTGTAACTAAATGCGAAGAGGAAGGAATTTGGATTCTGCCTGCTTATTCGCCACTGTATACCAAGTACCTCATACAACTCCTGGCACATAGTAACAGGTTAATACATGTTATTGTTTCTAATTTTCAATCCCTTCGATTAGTTTCCCCTAATGGTAACATTTTACATTTCCATAATACAATGATCAAAGCCAGAAATCAACAAATAATTTTGAATTAACAGTGAATGTGTGTTGCTAAATGATCAAAAAAAGAGTTATTATCCATATGTCTGGGATCATTTATTCAGAAAACACAAAACACAGGAATAAAAAGTCCCTTTGAGTTAAAATTCCAAAATTATTTTTGAGAGGAAAAAAATTTATTTCATAAAAGTAGTGACTTTAATACACACCCACTGAGGTGTATTGTACAACTATCATATGTAAAATGTAGGAGCCACCTAATTGATCTTTCTGATTCATCAGAGTTTTGGGCTTAAGATTCATGGTGAAGAAATGAACTTCAGCTTTGTGAACAAGCCAGGATTTACAGCAAAATATATAGGTGCAAATTAGGTGGAACATGAGTTATCCTTTCTATTGTGAAAAAAGGACATTTTTCATAGCATAAGTCTTTGTTATGAATATCTCTATATACAGCACAGACATCTATCACACCAATTTTGTGAAGAGACAGTAAGTCAGGGAGTTACCTAATTTGTGTCAAGAACAAGGAAAAGATATGTCAACAACAGCATTTTTTTCCATCCCAGTGACAGGTGAGCACTCCAACTGTTGCTGATCCATTGGAATTTTTTGCTTTCTCCTTCATTCAAAACTTTTTTTCCTTTTCTGTTGAGGTAATAAACTGGAACCAATGAGGCAGGGTAGGGCATGACAACTTGTGACAACAAGTGGCATCTGAAACAATTGCCCATGGTCCATGATGTATAGAGCAAAATCTGTCTACACGAACTCAGTAGAACCAGACATTTTTTTAAGATTCACAATTAGAATTTAAAATCTTTGGGCTTTGGCCATGATTTAAAAATGAATCATGTACAGTTTAGTTTTAGTGTCAAATGTTATCCTTAAGAATTTTTTGACCATGAATGAGATGAGGAGTAACTTTCTATTTCATTTCCAAACATTCTAGATAAATAGATGGTGCCTCTGTGCATCTTTTTTCTTCTCCCTCTTCGTTTCTCCTGCTCTCCCATTGCCTTTCTTCCCTTCTCTGAGGTTGTTTTCTTTGTCATTGCTCTCCATGTCCCAGATGCTCTGCAAAGACACCTTGATCATTCTGAGGATGTTTGTGAACACTGGTCCACAGGCAACACGTTCATGAGAATGGAAGTAGTGGAGTTCCCCATTTAGTGCAGTGTAAGAAAACAAACATTGCCCTGGGAGGGAAAGCTCTGGGGCTAGCCACCATTCTACCACATACCTGGTATGAAATTATGGACAAAGGTTTAAAAGTCTTAAGGTATTGGTTGCTTTTGTGATAAATAGAACTAATGATCTCTCCTCCTCTGTCTAAGCTAATCTCTTGAGATCTTTATGGTTATAATCAGAAAGAACTCCCCTGTTCCTCTTTTTTTTTCTTTTTTTTTTGCATTGATCTTGGGCTCCAAAAGCTGCTCTGTGGAAATGCACATCAAAACGCCAACCAGACACCATCTCACACCAGTCAGGATGGCTATTATTAAAAAGTCAGAAAACAGATGCTGACAAGGTTGCACCAGAAAAAGAACACTTCTACACTGTTGGTGAGAATGTAAGCTAGTTCAGCTTTTGTGGAAAGCAGTTTGGAGATTTCTCAAAGAATTAAAAATAGGGCTACCATTAGACCCAGCAATCTCATTCCTGGGAATATACCCAAAGGAATACAAATCACTCTACAAAAAAGACACCTGCCGGGCTTGGTGGCTCAGCCTGTAATCCCCGCCTTGGGAGGCTGAGGTGAGTGGAATGCCTGAGCCCGCGGGTTCGAGACCCGCCTGGGCAACTTGGCGAGGCCTCATCTCTACAATAAATCAAAAAATTAGCTGGGTGTGGTAGTGCGCGCCTGTAGTTCCAGCTACTTGGAAGGCTGAGGCGGAAGGATCGCCGGAGCCCAGCAGGTCGAGGCTGCGGTGGCTGGGAGCAGCCACTGCACTCCAGTCTGGGCAACAGAGTGAGATTCCACTCAAAAAAAAAAAAAAAAAAAAGACACCTGCATGTATATGTTTATCGCCACACTATCCAAAACAGCAAAAGCATGGAACCAACCCAGACGCCCATCATAGGTGGACTGGATAAAGAAAATGTGGTACCTATACAAGATGCAATACTATACAACCATAAAGAAGAACAAAATCATGTCCTTTGCAGCAACATGGATGTGGCTGGAGGCAATCACTTTAAGTGAATTATCATAGAAACAAAAATCTGAATACTGCATATTCTCACTTGTAAGTGGGCACTAAACATTGGGCACATGGACACAAGGACAGGAATGGCAGATGCTGGACACTGCTAAAGGAGAGAGGGAAGGAGGGGGGACAAGGGACACCAAGCTACCCGTTAGGTACCATCCCCACCATTGGATGAGGATAGCTCATCAGAAGCCCAAACCTTACCTTCACACAATATACTTGAGGTAGCAAATCCTCCCATGTATCCCACAATTCTAAAATAAAAATAAAAGCTGCTCTGTGAAGCCAACAGCCAGTTGGGTCCATGATCAGCCACATCGGTCACCATTTGGCTAAGCATGTGTTTCCAGGAATGTACTCTTCATTTAAAGGCTTGGTTACAGAGTATCTAATAATAACTCAGGTACATGGAACTCACTTGCCTTGAGTGACTCTTAGTACTTCTCCCCTATCGAAGAGTACATTTTTTTCCCTGAAAGATATTTTCTCCTTCACATTAATTCTGTCCCTCGGTCATGTCTTTAAGATTCTGTAAGTTGATATATTTAAATACGCTTTACATAGCTGCTACACGATTATTAATGTGACAGAAAATTACTCAGGGCAACAGAAATTAAGCCCCCACCAAATATTTACAGAGTTTCTAATGTAGCTATGTGAAGATACTCAACAAATATGGAACATAGTTCTTAATTTCAAAAACTTTACAACCCAATTGGGGGAGATAATACTACTGGATTTTAGAGTGAGAACGAAATATACATCCATCACTGTACAGACAGAAATAGGAAATAACTCACTATCGAGAGAACAAAATAGAGAGGAGAAACAGATAATTCGACCACCAGGAAATAAAGTGAGTTCCTTTCCCTACCCTCCAGAATTGGCAAAGGCACATTGCCTCCCATATGGGAAAACCCAGGTAAAGCATTCAACAATGATGTTATGCTACAAAGATGATTGTCCGAGGTGCATCCTAGTGCCAGTCACACGTAGCTGGCTATTGGCATCTAGAAAAACAGAGGAAGGCTTCCTCAGAGCAGGGCTGCTGCACGCCTTCCAGCACGGGGTGCATATGGCGGATGAGGAAGGGATGGTACAGACAGAGGCAGAGTTGCCAGAGGGCAAGTCACATTCAGGCAAGTCCAGTGATAGCTACAGAACTATGATTACTGGACCACAAAGTGACCCCTCCTCAAGAGGATGTGAGAGTAGAGTTTTGTCATTCTGTTGTGTTTTTCATATATGGCTGGCAATCACTATGTGATACAACAAATTCAGGATGGACGGATATATTCAAAAGTATATTTTGTTAATTAAACTTTTCATTATAGCTTTGCTAAAATACACATGTGGTGAATTTTTTAATATTCCTAGGAGTGGTGCAAAAGGAAAATTGTATCTGACAATTGCCCATGAAGGCAATGATCTGTCGGTTATACATGGATGTAAGGACCACAAGAGATTTTACTACTAGAGGAGTGGAAAGTGGAAGAAAAAGACTCTCAGATAAAAGAATCCTAGAAGGGTTGGGACATGATGGGACATATTTGAATTATTAAAAAGAAGAAATTCATTGCAGCTGAGCTACAGTGAGCTAAGAGGCTAAAACACCCATAGAGAAAAGTTAAACATTAAAGAGTGATGCTGCTTTGAATTCAGTAGGTGTTGAAATTTGGGGGGCAGGGAGGGAGCAGTAGCCCTAATGAGGAGCAACATTCAGTGCAGGTGGAAAAGGCAGTGTTCTGTGGTCCAAGATACATGCTGTTCACCTGCTGGATGATGTTTGAAATGTCTTTGACTTTAAGGTTTGGGGTTTTGCTTCAGTGCTTCATCAAGCACATATTTGGGGGCTTCATTGATGCAGACAATTCTTTTCTCTGTACCAGACAGATAGGGGTGAGGTGGTCCCATTCAGGAGGAGTACCACCAGACCAGGAGCTAGAAGGTGTTCACAGCCTACCTACATTTGGTCGTGTTTGTACTTGATACCCTGTGATGATTAATTTTATGTGTCAACTTGTCTAGGTCATGATTTCCACATACTAGAACAAAAACTGGTCTGGATGTTGCTGTGAAGGTGTTTTTTAGACGAGATTAACATAGAAATCAGTAGACTTTGAGTAAAATAAATTGCCTTCCATAATGTGGGTGGGCCTTGTCCAATCAGCTGCATGATTGATTCAATTTTTAGCCTTAAGAGAAAAGAAAGACTGAGGTCCCCTGAGGAAGGGAAAACTCTGCCTCCAGACTGCATTCAGACTCAAACTGCAACGTCAACTCTTCCCTGTGAATCCAGCCTGTTGGCTTTCCCTGTGAATTTTAGACTTGCCAGCGCTCACAACTGTGTGAGCCAATTCCTTAAAATAAATCTGTCTACACACACACACACACACACACACACACACACACACACACACATCCTATTTGTTCTGTTTCTCTGGAAAACTCTGACTAATATATATCTCCTTAGTGCTTAGATCCAGAATTTGAAATAAAAAGATATTTATTTAAGTATAATAACCTCAGAGATTCTGGATCCATATCACCTTTTCGTTAATTAATTACATTAAACCTAAATAACCCACTTAAGGAACACTAAAAATTTCTAAACTAAGTTTTGAATCTAGGATTCCAGGAACCCAATTTTGTGGTCTGAATTTATGGTTATTGTCATTCCTTTTCATCATTTTGTTTTATGGCCTATCATCTTTCGAAGTTTCTGAACTAGTAACTGCCTCTCCAGAAATTCCTTATACACTCCCTCTGAATGCACTCCCTTTCTTGACTACTCATATTCTTATCTTATAAAAGAACATATTGTGGTGAAAAGATTAAGGTCTTTGGAGTAAAAAAAAATTAATAATAATGTGAATTGAAATTTTGAATCTGAAGCAAATACCAGTTGCAGATATTTGTCCAAGTTATTTCACCTCTCTGAGTCTCAGTTTCCCCATCACTCAAGATCCTCACAGAGACCATAGGCAGATTAAATGAGGCAACAAACACTCAGACCATATTGCTTCTATAGGAAGGGACTTGCTTCTGTGTGAATTGACTGATGCCAGACAAACATGAAAATGTCTGTCTTTTTTTTTTTTTTGGAGTTGGAATCTCACTGGGTCACCCAGGCTGGAGTGCAGTGACACACTCACAGCCACCCCAGTGTAGACCTGCTGGGCTCTGGTGATCCTTCCACCTCAGCCTTCCAAGTAGCCAGAACTACAGGCACACGCTACCCTGACAGGCTAATTTTTGATTTATTGTAGAGACGAGGTCTTGCCAAGTTGCCTGGGCTTGTCTCGAACCCCCAAACTCAGGCAATTCTCTGACCTCGGCCTCTCAGAGTGCTGGGATAACAGGCTGAGCCAACGAGCCCAGCAAAAATGCATATCTTTATGCAACATTTTGGTTTCTCCACTTAAAAAGGACCACTTGTATACCTAATCCTGAATTGTACCCCACATCTTTAAAATAAAATAATTTTTTTTAGAAAGGTCTCTAATCATAGAAATATCAGCAAACTTATAAATCAGAAAGTAAGTAATGTCTCTGCTATCCTTAGCAGCTGAAAAGAAAGTCCAAAAGACTCTGTTATTCGAGGTAGCCCAACTTCTATGACAATAACAAGCAGCAGCTTGACCCAATACCGTCTTGTTCACATCACAGCCCTGTGAGGGCTGTTGGAGGGACTCTGTTCACAGTATTTGTGAACACCGGCACCTTCAATCTTGCCCTCATATTGGCACTTAAAGTTCTCTCTCTTAAAGCTGATGAGAAAGAAGACCACACAGGGAAACTTACGTGGGCTCACTTCACTCCAGCTCACATCCAATTGACCACAACACCACCACAGCCTTGCCTGGAGAACACAGTGTTGCCGGGTACCCCGGGGAGACAAGAACAAAAACGTTGGTGAACTTGGGCCTCCACACCTGTCTCAGGAACCAGGGAAGACTACTAGATTAGTTTTTTCGCATGTGTTTGTTCTCAACTGTTTACTTTCCGATACTTATGCATATGCTTTGATCTGTTTATAGGCCTTTGATTTTACATAAATTCCTAGGAGCACACATTTTCCTATCAGCAGAAAGGGGTAGGACAGAAGTCCCTCGGTATCTAAAGTAGAAAGAAAAAGATTTAGTTGCTGAAAGAGAAGAGAAAAAACAGGGAGGCTGAGAATGCAACAGAAAGTGAGAGGTTTTCTCATTGGCCACTGATACCATCAGCAGTCTCTATGGCCGTTAGAGGCAAGTATTGGAAGTGCTATCTTCTGTAGTCACATTATGCAAGGCCCGTTAGTCCCCAGATTCTCTGAGCTTTATAGGCTCCACGTTGAGAAACAATAGTGCTGGCTAGAGCCTCGCGGAACATCTAGAGAAATGAGTCTATTTGCAGGCTGCGCACGCAGGGTTGTGCTTTCACTTTTAGGGACCATGTCAAACTCCTAAGAGAGGTTAAGGTAGAAGCAAACATGAGCCAGACTCCCCAAGTCCACCTTCTTCCCTTTCTTCTGGGCCTTCCCCACATTCTGTACTCGTGGAAAAGCCCCGATCTTCTCCTGCATCCCGATCTTCTCCTGCCCTGTGTGCTCCATCCAACCCTGTCCAGGCAGAGATTCTTACCTGAAGTAAGGCCACCCCTCCAAATGCACAGAGTGACTGCCAATCCTATGGCACAATGTTCATCTTGAAGTCAGCGGGGAACTAAAAAGATTTCCCCACTCTCTCCTTGCAAATTTATCAACTTTCCACTGTACAACAAGACTTCCAGGACATTCTAACATCAGCCCTGAATTGGAGTAAGGCCTTGAAGTCTTTGTAAGAAGTATAGCTATGGTCTGACAGCACTCAGAGCCAAAACCACTGTCTATTAAGTGGTTACTGTGTGCTAGTGACTTTATATACATTGTGTCGTTAATCCCACGGCAACCCTAGCGGTATTCTTACTTCCATTGAAAACTGAGTTTTAGAGAGGTTAAACAAACAGCCCAAGGCAGCATAGCTAATAAAAGACAGAGCCAGGATTTAAACCTAATTCTGTATGACTCCTCCTACACGAAGCAATTATAGCTAACATTTGTTGAAAGCTTACTGCATGCCAGTCATTGTTCTAAGCACCTTACTTGTGTTAACTCATTTTATTCCCACAACAATCCTAGGAAGCAAACACTGGTATTATCGCTGTCTTGCAGATGAAGACACTGAAAATGAAATGATTCTCCCAAACCCTGCAAAAGTAAGTGGTTAAGAGCTGGGATTGGAACCCAGAGCTCTCTGTCTCAAGACTAATCTACACTTTTTTACATTTTTATATGTTTTAATTATGAAAAGTTTCAAAAATTCCTACTTTAATGTCACTTCCTACATTTAACAATTATTGACATTTTTCCATATTTGCTTCAAGTTTTGTTGAAATATTTTAAAATAAGTTACAGACACAACAGTATTTCACTCCTAAATACTTAAGCATGAATTGCTAACATGGATATTTTCTTACATAATCACAATAGCATTAGCAAACCCAATAAAACATATTAGTAATTCCCTCATACCATATTCAAAATTCCCTAATTGCCCCCAAAGCATCTATTTTTTTATAACCGGTTTGTTCAAATTAATATCCTTTGAAAGATCATGGATAGAACGATTTATGTTCCTCCAAGTATATTCCCAGAAGAGGGATTGCTGGATCGTATGAAAGGTCAATTTCTAGTTTCTTTAGGAATCGCCACACTGTTTTCCACAGAGGTTGGACTAGTTTGCACTCCCACCAACAGGGTAGAAGCATCTCCTTTTCTCCACACCCGCTCCAGCATCTGTTGCATTTTGATCTATACCCCCACATCTCTATAATAAAATAAAGTTGTTTTTTTTAAGTGAAAGATCACGGGTAACATTTGCTAATTACCTAACTCTGAAACACCTCTTCCCCACTCCCTTTTTGTACACTAATTGCTGAAAAGTCCAGACCAGTTTGTAGAATAATCTGCCTTCGGATCTGTTTGACGACTTCCTTGTGGTGCTAGTTAAGCTGTTCCTCTGGCTTCTGTATTTTTTTTAAGTAGAATTTTTATCTAAAGGCTTGAATAGATTCACTTGTAGCAAATATGTTTCATAGGCAATACCACAACTTTGTACTGTACCACCTCTGGATCTTCACAATATCTGACAGTCGCATCAACAATGGTGTCAAGAGCAGTCACAGAGTCAGGTGAGGACAGCCAGATACCTCTACTCCAGACGCATGTCCCTCCCCTTTCAGTCAGCAGTCACCTGACTGTCTGTGGTGATGGTCCTCTTTGGTGGTTTCAGCATCCATTGAAGATTCTTGTTTGAATTTCCATCCCATGAGGGGCGACAAAATGGTAGCTTTCTAACCACATTATTGTACCTACATTCCGAGTTCACACTCTTCAATAAAGACACATTTTTCTTCATCAACTGAAATGATTTGGTTATGCTGAAATACAGTTCTTTTCCTAGAAAGACATTAAATATATTAAATATGTAATTATTTTTTAGAGTAACGAATCGATGCAATCATCACCTCCAGTGATGGCAAATGAGTTGTGTTGTGGACGACATTCTCATTTTTTAATGTAATTATGGACTCGTGGAGCTCTATACATTCATAGTGATTATTAAATGCTCAAATCCCCTCACACTTGGCCAGTATATACACTTCAACTGTAAGAGTATATACTACTAAACCTGAATCGGGCCTAAATTCAAATCCACATGTTCCATGTAGTAACTGGGTGGCTTTTGCTTCTGTGCCCCGGTCTCTTCTGGAATAAAACTGGAATTAAAAAGTTGTTATTTAGCTTATAAGATTGTTGTAGTAATTAAATGAGACAGGCCAGCTACCAGGCTTAGCAAAGAGTATAAACAGGAAGAATGTGGTAAGTGCTAATTATTCCCATTTTTATGCCATCATCATCTAATACAAAGGCTGCCCTAGGGAAGGAATTAGGGTGAGGATGGAATGGTGAGGGGAAGAACAAGAGTCACAAATATCCTGGTTTTCACCTCGAACAGTGACACACTGGGGGACTTCACAGAGCCAAGAACAGGTCGAGGAACTGAGCACCTGGTAGAGGGAAGAAGGCAAGTGGAAGAATAATAATTGCCTGAAAAACATATTTTTTGTCTTTGCTTCACTTTATTCCACAACATCCAAAAGGATACTGGTAAAACCAGAGCTAAAGGGCTGCTTCAGAGCCTGTCAGAGTAGAGAAGTCAGGGTCATTTCAAGGCATCAGGTGGCTTGTCCACCTGTCCTACCAGTCCAGTTCCAGGTTGGGCATGTGGCTGATGGACAAAACTGCTTGCTTTTTTTTTTTTTTTGAATCGGAATCTCACTCTGTTGCCCAGACCAGAGTGCAGTGACTCACTCGGGGCCACCACAGCCTCAGCCTGCTGGGCTCAGGTGATCCTTCTGCCTCAGCCTTCCAAGTAGCTGGAACTGTAGGCACGCACCACCACACCAGGCTAATTTTTCGATTTATTGTAGAGACAAGGTCTCGCCAAGTTTCCCAGACTGGTCTCGAACCCCTGGACTCAGGCGATCCTCTCGCCTTGGCCTCACAAAATGCTGCGATTACAGGCTTAAGCCACCGTGCCCAGCCAAGCTGCTTATTTTATGCAAGTCTGTATAAAAGCTTACAAGTGAGAAGCCAAGCTCAGTGTCATCTTAAAAGAACAAAGATCAAATGAAACACCAAAAATATGCATGTTCCTCTGTAAACCTCCCACACAAACTGAAACATTTTAAGTAAAAAATATAATCCAAAATGTCATTAAAGTGACAAAGATTATTCTAATCTCATTTATTTGAATTGTACTCTGAGAGGCACTGGCCTTCTTCCCCCAAACCAAGGTTAAGGACAAATAAGCCTCACTGCATCTGAAAATTCAGAGGACAGATTGAAAGCTAATATTATTTGCCTTTATGAACATTTTATTCTGGGGATATATCTTTATAGTAAATTTATAGCAATTGTCAAAGAAAAAAATTAACAGCAGGCTTGATAAGAGAGATTTCTTAAAATTAAGAGCTGTTGCACCTCCCCACCTGGCCTCTCCCTTTCAGAATGCTTACTAGGTCACCCCCGTCTCCTAAGACATGAACAACGTATTGTAGCCACGGAATCACACAAGGACCACATTCATTTCTGTGCATGTGTACACACACGCGTGTGTGGATTATGTGTGCTATGTGTTTAGAGAGTGGGAGTAAGTGCTTTCTTTATCTTTCCTTTAATTAGATTTTTTTTTGTTTCCCTCATAGCTTGACAGGAACTGGCTCTGAGACTTACAGTGATGGCTGAAGTGGTATCACTCATCCAAATTATTCTGCGTCTTCATTAGGTGTGGTGCTCACGACAGCCAAAGCTCCCAGTCACACCTCATTTTAACGCATGTTAAACTTTGCTTTATAATCGTATTCAGTGGACTAGCATGCCTCAATAGAATGTTGAGTGACTTGAAAAATACTTGGCTACCAGACAAGAAAATAAGACAAAGCTAAGTGTGTAATGTTTAACAAAGGAACATTCAGAATCTCCCTTCTGACAGAGTCAAAGCAGCAAAGAACACCCTCCTTCTCCTCTCCCAAATAAAAAAATTGGGGAAAACATTCTGGAAAATAAATGCCAACAGCCAAAAGTCAATTATTATTAAGAAATATGAAGTTTAAACCATTATTCTCATTCTGTTCTTCTAAGCCACGGCCATTAATAACCTCAGAAAATGTCAACTAATTATCTTCTTTCTGCTTGGTTGGTATTTCTGTACCAAAATGTTCAGATGGAAGGTAAATAAAGGCCTGGCAGCTCAAATTTTTAAAAGTTTGAACTGGAACTCATTTATTTGTATTTCAAAATTCTGAGGCAGATTACCTGGAAGGCATCCAAAGCCTCAGAAGCCAAGAGTCCTGCCAAGCATTCTTCAGCTTGGCAATCGGTAATAGAATACAGCCAGATCATTAAAGAAATCCTGTTCTGAATTCCCTTGAAGTTTCTAAGGCAAAGTTTAAACAAAAATTATTTCCTTCTGAGACTCCTATGCGTGATAAGTTTCCATCTGTGCATAAGGAAACAGTGTGGATTAGACACCTTGACTAAGAACAAATAAACACAACAAAAACAAGCCTACAGTTCGTTTCTCTCTGGACCTGCATGGCCGTGTGTTCATGAAGCAAAAATCTGCCTGTCTTTCATCTCTTAGGAAGAAGTTGTTTATCACCGCTTTGCTTTGTCAGAGCTGTATCATTCACTTGTTTTTCTATAATCATGTTCTAAAAATCAACTCTGAAGAAGGTGTGTGCCAGATACCATGTGAAGAAACAAAAATGAAGACACCTGCTCCCATGGGACAAAATAAATCATGGTGAAGGGGAGAGGCATATATGGATAAGTGCTAAACCATATGGAATGTGCCATCCACCTTAGGAAAGGTAAGATGAGATGCTCTGGATGTCAGGGAAGGGAATGTGAATTACAATCCAGAGGTCGGGACAGATTTCAGGAAGGCAGCAGAAGGAAAGATGCATTTTGGAGGATAAGTGGGATTTGGACAAAGTGAAGAAGGAAGTCTTTGAGTATCATGGTATTTCACTTAGTTCCTTGTCGAAAATGCTCTGTCTGCTCATTTTCAGTGTCATATTTGAGTCCATTTAGACCCTTTAACCCGAAACTGAGTACGTGAGAACACATATTTCCTACCCACACATTAAAATCAAGTTGTATATAATCTCACAATTCTGTAGAATCACAGTTTACTTTTTTTTTTTTCTTTTTGAGTTGGAGTCTCACTCTGTTGCCCAGACTGGAGTGCAGTGGCCGCTCCCAGCCACCGCAGCCTCAACCCGCTGGGCTCAGAGGATCCTTCCGCCTCAGCCTTCCAAGTAGCTGGAACTACAGGCGCACGCTACCGCGCCCAGCTTATTTTTTATTTATTGTAGAGATGAGGTCTCGCCACGTTGCCCAGGCGGGTCTCGAACCCGCGGGCTCAGGCAATCCACTCACCTCAGTCTCCCGAGGCGCGGAATTACAGGCTGAGCCACCGAGTCCGGCTACAGTTTACTTTTTAATGCTACAATTTGGTTTTTTCCATCTGAATTGTCTCAGGGTGCTGTCACCTTAAATTAACTTTACCAGAAGCAAGTAAGACCCATGAACCTAGCGGTAGAGTGGAACCATTCACTAACCAAGACCAATCTGGGAACCGGATTCCGAATTATTTAGCCTCATAAATAAGCACATTCCCACTTTGCCTATGAAGGGTACCTATAGTGAGATGTCATCTCTTTGCTACCGTTCCACCTTGTCAATCCATGGAATGATCAAAATTCACTTAGTTCAGTTCATTTAAATAAGCATTTACCAACAAGTTACCACTCTAAAGGCGCTGTGCCAATTTCTGACAACACTGGATGGTAGCCTGCAGGGATCCCACAGCCAGGAGTGGGTTCACACCCACCTCTAATGCAGAGTATGATCACAGAGTTGCGCACACAGATCCTCAGAAACACAATGGACTAATCTGTCTGACGCTCACGTTCTATTTTTAAAATGAAGCTGGTTTCCATTTGCCTATGTAAATTCATATTCCTATTATTTAGACTTCTAATTATAAGGTAGGCTCAAAATGTTTTTGAAACTTTTTGGAATTAACCTTAGAACCTTTAAATAATTTAAATCACACACAAAACATTCATCTTATGTTTTAAGCCATTTGTCAATATTGACAACATGACCGATTTTATTTACTAAACTTGCATCTGAATGGCATTTCACCTTGTCCAACATTCAGATATACTTTCAAATCCAAAGATTTGCCACAATTGAGGATATTGAAAAATGTGTCACATATTTTGAAAGTAATTTTAAAATATGAAGGAGACCCCCCCAAAAAAACAGAATTATCTTTTAGAGGGTGGGCCCCTTGTAATACAGGCTTCCCCTGCCAGGTAAGTGTTCTAGGAACCCATCGGCATCAGTGTACCAGCTAGTGTTGTTGTGGGAGGCTATGTTCACCTTCAGTGAATTTTTATTTGGAGATTCTTTCAACACGTGCTCATTTCATGATGGGTGATTTATGAGCTCACCTGCCCACACTGTGTTGAGTGTTCAGCAGTTTTCAACCCCAAATGGCATGATTCCCATGCCCCTCCCTCTCTACTCACCTAATCTTGCCCCAAGTGTCTGGTTTTTTTTTTGATTGTTTGTTTGTTTATCTGGATGGAAAAAACCTCAAAGGGAAACATTTTGCTGATGTGGAAGTGGTGAAACAAAAAAACGGCAGAAGCACTAGAAGGCATCAAAATTGATGAGTTCAAAAGCTGTTTGGAGCACTGGAAAAAGCATCTTGACAGGTGTATTGCATCAAACAGGGAGTACTATAAAGGTGACTGAAGTTTAAACATGCAAGAATAAATACACAATTTTTTATAAATAAATTATATTCGGGGGGTTCTCCCCTCATATATATATTGGAAAGCTATCCAGAAAGGGTTTTTATTTTGTGACAGTGGCATTATTTCAATGTACTTTCCTACCTCCTTTGTTATGCCAATTCATTTTGTGTTGCTATAACAGACTATCATAGACAGGGTAATTTCCAAAGAAATGAAATGTATTTCTTATAGTTCCAGAAGCTGGGAAGTCTAAGGTCAAGGGGCCAATGTTTGGTGAAGGCCTTCTTGTTGCGTCTTTCCGTGGTGGAAGGTGAAAGGGCAAGAAAGCTGTGTACAAGAGAGGAGTAAAAGCAAAAGAGGGATGTGGCAGAACTTGCTTTAATAACAAACCCACCCTCGTGATAACTAACCCACCCTTGCAATAATGATATTGTCCCCCATTTATGAGGACAACACCCTCATGGCCTAATTACCTCTCATGAGGTCCCACCTCCCAACACTGTTGCACTGGAGATTTAAATTTCAATACATGAATTTGGAGGAACACATTCAAACCATAGCATTTGTCTATCAAATACCTACTCAGCTTTTACAGCTCAACTCAGATATCACCTCTTCAGTGAAGTTCTCCTAGATTTCCCTCTGAACTTCCATGCTATTTTTTGAAACCTGTAGTTCCATTGCGGTCACCAAATCTAAGTTACCACTAACCTATGCCTTCGCCTCCTCATCTGTAAGAGACTATAACAGATAGTACCTATAAGGTGAAAGTAAGTTAATGCCATGTAATAGCAGCACACAGTCCATGGTATCATAAAAGTACTCACTATCATTACTGGCCCAAGTAATTATCTCATAGTAGGTCATCAATATAGGATCATTGAATAAAACACATGCCCTGTTTAATAGATACACCAGAATTTATACATCCCAGGGTGTGTTAGCCTCTTTCATAAAATGAGTTACAATTGCACTTTATACATTAAAAGTAAACATTCATTGACTGAGACACAGCTTTAGTCACTGAAAACAATACCGACTTATTTACATAGCACTGTATAATTTTGCAAAGCACATTTACAGGAAGAGAATTAATCTGATTTCCTTTCACACTATGTAATAGAGTTCTAGTGCCAATCATAAATGACAAGCACTTAATACTTTTGCTCACATCGGCGCCTCCTCCAAAAGTACCTAAGTATCTAAGTTGTAATTGAAATCCGTAGTGACTCTTTAATCAATGCACTTCTAATGGTCTTTCTATTATGATTATCAAATGCCTATGCAAACATTTCTTCCTCTGAACCTCGCCCCTCCTAGCCTCTCACTCTCTAAAAGGGGACCTATGGATGACTATTCCCTTTCTACACCAGTTCCAAAGGCTCAGTGGGGAGGGGAGGGAAGAACAAACACGCATTTCTAACTTTCCAGCCTACTGACTGGCCTGCCCTTTTCCCTGGCCAGCATCCTCAAAAATATGATAATGAAGTGGTTTGTGTGACTGTGAAAGAGTAGGCCTGTTTTCCTGGACTCAAGCCAAGAGAGAGAAAGAAGGTATCCAAACACAGCTGCAGTCACCTCTCCCTGCTCAGTCATTTCAGGGAAATGGACTCAACATATCTGGAAGGAGGTCAAATGAGGGGCAAAATAAAAGGCTCTTGGTTGGCTGGTTCTGCACAGATCTTGCAAATGCGCTTCAGGCCTACACTACAACAACTGTTCCTCTATCTATGGCAATAAAATGAAGGAGAACTATCACAGAAAAGACCAAAAAAAGAATCGGCCAAATTCTATTGTCACAAGCTCCCAGGAGCTTGTGAATTCCTTTAATTTTTTCAGCATAGTTAATTTCAGTGAACATTAGTCAACATGAGTGAGTGATAAATTGAGTCTAGATTGCCATTTGTGTTAGAGATTTTGTTATAAAGAATTAGGGCAAAGTTAGATTTTCACCTAATGGCAGATTGAGAAAAAAGATGAAAAAATGTGTGCATTCTAACTATTTTCTTTCTTTCTTTTTTTTTTTTTTTTTTGAGTTGGCACACTCACGGCCACCCCAGTGTCGACCTGCTGGGCTCCAGTGATCCTTTCACCTCAGTCTTCCAAATAGCCGAAACTACAGGTGCATGCTACGACGGATGCCCAGCTAATTTTTAATTTATTGTAGAGACAGGGTCTCGCCAAGTTGCCCGAGCTGGTCTCGGACCCTCGGGTTCAGACAATCCACTTGTCTCGGCCTCCCAAAGTGCTGAAATTACAGGCTAGGCCACTGAGCCCTGCCCTATTTTCTACAAACTGTATACCTAATAGATTATTCCAGTGTTGACGCTTCTAAATCATACAGCCATGGAAACTAAGGGGATCTCTTAATTAAACCCCTCAATTGAAAGAGGAGCAAACTGAAGCACAGAGCACCTGGTATATGATACACGACTACTTAGGGCTGCTATCCTCAATGGGAAGGTCACTCTCAAGTTCTAGACTGAAAACTAAGACTGGCCCAGGTTCATTGAGCATTCTACTTTCTGCTGACATTTCCATAAGCTATATCACAAACTTCAGCACTCATTTACTATGTACTATTTATTATACGTTTATGCATGTTAGTGTTGAAATAATGAAATGAGAGGCCATTAGACTAAAGTGACTCTAACACCCTGGGCTCCTTTGTAAGCAAGCTAAAACCTGACCCAGACCCATCTCCTACTAAGCTCTACCAGCCACAGACAGCCAACTGGGTGTTGGTTATCTTGTTTTGAACTTCCCACTGGGATCATCCAAATATGGCATTCAAATAATTTATTTGTCCTGCTTCTTTATTTACCCTATAAAAGCTTTTCCTTCAACCACCTCTGCAGGAGCCCGAACCACTTCTGGCTTAGAACCACCCGATTCATGAATTGCTATCTGCTCAAATAAACTCTTTAAAACTTTAACATGGCAACGTTTATCTTTTAACATTAGTCTTTTCTTCAATATGATTGTAAACTCTTTGAAGGCTGAAGAGATGGCTAACCCATTCCAAACCCTCCCACTCCCAACACCTCCCTCCAGGATGCTGAATATTCAACATTGAACGTGACTCTTACATTTGCAAATAGATGGTGGGGAGCCAAGATGAGTTAGACAGGCTCCACAGAGCTCTAAAGTTTAAAATGAAATAGGCAGAGAGACCTAAACAGCTCTAATGCAGTCCACTATGATAAAGGTGGAGACGTAGAGCTGTATGAATTCATGTAGCAGGGAGATTAATTCACCTGAGAGCATCTGAGAGAAGCTACTCAAAGTGTGGCCCAAGCACCAGTGCTCATTGCTACCCCATGTGCAATATGTTCAGAGTTTGAGAGTAAGCATTTAGAAACCCTCGTAGTGATTGACAAAGTAAAAATTATGCCTGCTGAATCAAATAATAAAAAAACTACAACTTGTGTTTTGTATGTCTGTGTGCATATGAAAATTTTAAAAGGAAGGAGGAAGAGGAAGGAAGAGAGAGAGAAGAGAGAAAAGGAAACTGGCCCTTCTTCACAGAGAAGTAGAGAAGTGTTGTCTTCAATGAATCAGGGTTGACCTGAGATTTGCAGATGGGTAGGATATCCACAGCCAAATATATGGAAGAAGGATGGAATGAGGACCGTCAGCAGCATCAACTCAGATAGAGGGATCCAGAGAACAAATGAAGACTAACCAGACCTGTGATGTTAGAACATAGGGTGTGTATGTATCCATGGGAATGGAAGAGAACCCAGCATTAGTGAATGACAGTGAAAGTTTGGGAGACTTCATTCCAGGCTGAAGCAATTGAACCTTGTAGTGTTAGCAATCAGAGAGCTATGAAAAATTTTTAACCAGAAAGTACCAAAACAGAATCTTCATATGGGTAGAGGATGCCCAGTGGCTCTGAACTACTGCACATTTGGTTCAGGGGCTGTAAACTCAAATGCCACCTAGACCAGGCAGGACCCACACTCAGGAAGGTGAGGTTTTCAAACGAGCAAGCATCCGCTTCAACCAACGGGGCACCTACTACCCAGATCTAGCCAACTGCTTTCATTTGAAGATGCACACCCAGTGTGCCAGATCTCCAATATTTTAAGAGAAGATAGCCAGGCTCGGTGGCTCAGCCTGTAATCCCGCGCTTTGGGAGGCTGAGATGAGTGGATTGCCTGAGCCTGCGGGTTCTAGACCCGCCTGGGTAAATTGGACCTCATCTCTACAATAAATCAAAAAATTAGCCGGGCATGGCAGCGCGCGCCTGTAGTTCCAGCTACTTGGAAGGCAGAGGCAGAAGGATCGCCAGTGCCCAGCAGGTCGAGGCTGTGGTGGCTGGGAGCGGCCACTGCACTCCAGTCTGGGCGACAGAGTGAGACTCCAACTCAAAAAAAAAAAAAGAGAGAAGATGAAAAACTGGATTTATAGGATAACTCCTAAATGTCACATGAGCACTAATTCAAAAAATTGTTAGAAGATATTATTAAGGACAAAGGGGGTCTGAATGTTGAAAAGAGATTTGTTATGTCTATCAAAGTGACAAACTGTTTCTCATGTACTTTTTGGTCCCCAATGTATACAAGATTATTTTTAATCCTTACAATGTGATGTTTACACTGTCCTATGATCTTCTCTCTTCAAGGATGACTGCTGGCATTATTGATTCCTGCTGGGATGTGCTGGTATACCCCAATCCAGTGCGTACCTAAAATTCCTTCTCACTTGGTTCAGCAGTAAAAATTATGTGCGATTACAGCCACACACTCTCTCTCTCTCTCTTTTTTTTTTTTTTTTTTTGTGTGGGAGTCTCACTCTGTTGCCCAGGCTGGAGTGTAATGGTACACTCACAGCCACCAAAGCCTCGACCTCCTAGGCTCCAGCGATCCTTCTGTCTCAATCTTCCAAGTAGCCGGAACTGCAGGCCCATACTACCACACCCAGCTAATTTCTTGATTCATTGTAGAGATGAGGTCTTACCAAGTTGCCTGGGCTGGTCTTGAACCCCCGGCTCAGGCAATCCCCTCGCCTCAGCTTCCCAAAGT
>CAUYQG010170660.1:0-48789 GCA_963574415.1 Tarsius wallacei | reverse complement strand
GGTCTCGCCAAGTTGCCCAGGTGGGTCTTGAACCCACGGGCTCAGGCTATCCACTCACCTCAGCCTCCCAAAGCGCGGGATTACAGGCTGAGCCACTGAGCCCGGTTTCCTTTTCTTTTTTGAATTGGAGCTTCACTTTGTCACCCAGGCTGGAGTGCAGTGGCATGGCTCATGGCTCACTATAGCCTAGACGTCCTGGGCTCCAGTGATCCTCCTGTCTCAGCCTCCTGAGTAGCTGACACTACAGATGTGTGCCACCATACCTGGCTAATTTTTAAATTTTGTTGTAGAGTCAGGGTCTCACTATTTTGCCCAATATGATCTCCAGCTTCTGGACTCAAGTGATCCTCCTGCCTTGGCCTCTCAAACTGCTGGGACTACAGGTGTGAGCCACCATGCCCACCCTTTGTTTCTTTTTAGTGCTTAATAATATTCCATTACCTGAATGTATCACAGTTTATTCATCTACTGAAGAACATCTTTGTCTTTTATAAATAACATATTTGTCAATTATAAATAAAGCTGCATTAAACACCCCTGTGTAGGTTTCTATATGGACGTAGGTTTCAACTCCTTTGGGTAAATACCAAAGAGTGTGATTGTTAGATCATATGGTGAGAGCATGTTTTGCTTTGTAAGAAACGCCAAACTCTCTTCCAAAGAGGTGCTACCATTTTGCATTTTCACCAGCAATGAATAAGAGATCTTGTTCCACAAGGTGTAATAGATGTGTGGGGGTAAACTCATTGTTGTTTTAATTGACATTTCCTTGATGACGTATGATGTAAAGCATCTTTTCACATGCTTATTTGTCATCAGAATATCTTCTCTAGTGAGATGTCTGTTAAAATCGTTGGTCCATTTAAAAATCATGTTATTTTTTTCTCTTCTTTGTTGAACTTTAATAATAAGAGATGCTATTGAAATATCCAAGTCTCAATGTTCCAATACCACCATACCAGTTCACAAGAAGTGAACATACCTTATAATAACAAAATAATTCTAATTCATCCCTTCGGTCATATGTATCATTGCTGTCATTCACTTAACTTATACATAAGTATATATAAGCATGCATGCATGCATGTGTGCATGTGCACACACACAGGCATATATAATTGAGTACATTGTAGCTGTTATTATTTCAAACAAACTGTTATCTGCTTGACCAGTTAAGAATAAGTGAAATAAAAGTCTTATTCATTCTCTAATGTTCTTCCTTTCTTAATGTAGATCTAAATTTTTGACATATAACATTTTTCTTCTCTCTGAAGAAGTCCATTTAACATTTTGCAAAACAGACCTACTGGGAACACATTTCCTTGTTTTTTGTTTGTCTAAAAAAAAGCTTTCATTTCTCTTTTACATTGAAGGATAATTTCACAAGGCACTGAATTCTAGGCTGGCAGGGTTTTCTCTCTTAACACTTTAAATATTTCACTCCTATTTCTTCTTTCTTGCATGGTTTCTGACAAGAAGTTAGATACAATTCTTATCTTTGCTCCTCTTTAGATAAGGTGTATTTTCCCCTCTCTGTTTTCTCTCAAGATTTTGTTCTTTATATTTAACTTCTGAAGTTTGAAGATGCTATGCTAAGATGCATTTTTTTTTTTTGTCATTTATCCTTTTCGGGGTTTTCTAAGCTTTCTGAATCTGTCAAAAACTCAATGGTGTTGTCTGACATTCATTTGGAAAAATTTGCGTTCATTTTTGCTTCAAATATGTCTTCTATTTCTTTCTCTCTTTCTGATATTATCATTATGTTTATTTACACATTTTAGGTTTCTGAAAGCTTTTGAATATTCTATTTTAATTTTTTTTCTGTGTGTTCCTCTTTGCTTTTCAGTTTTATAGGTTTCTATGACTATATCCTGAAACTCAGCAGTGTCCAGTCTGCTAATGTGCCACAAAAGCATTCAATTTTGCTACACTGTTTTTGATCTCCAGAATTCCCTTTTGATTTCTTAGAATTTTCCTCTCTCTGATTACATTACCCATGTGTTCTTGCATGTTATCCATTTTTAAAATTAGAGCCCTTAACATATTAATCTTAGTTTTTTAAAATTCATGGCCAGATAATTTCAATATCCTTGTTATGTCTTTGTATCTGCTGCTTGCTCTGTCTCTTAAAACTATGTTTTTTGCCTTTTAGTATGCCTTGTAATTTTTGTTGTTGTTGTTGAAAGGGAGATGTTATATAATGGATAAATAGGCCTTTTGCAATGTAATGGTAAGGTATTAGGGGAGATAAAGCATTACATAGTTCTGTGATTAGGTCTCAGTGTTTTAGTGAGTCTGTGCCCCCAGGTTGTGAAAATTCACAAATGCTTCCCAGATATTTCTTATCCTCTTAGGAGGTATAGGATGGTTAGAGAGAGCTGGAGTTAGATATTTTCATTTCTCCACATGGAAAGATAGAGTGCGCACTTAATGTCATTCTGGTCAGTTAGGCTGTGATAAAATGTCAATAGGTTAGGTTCTGGAGCAATAGTTTACCTTTAAAAAAGTGTCATTTTTTCATTTCTTGTTGAACTTTAATCATAAGAGATGCTATTGAAACATCCAAGTCTCAATGTTCCAATACCACCACACCACTTCACAAGAAGTGAACATACCTTATAATAACATACCTTATAATTCATTCCTTCTCTCGTATGTATCATTGCTGTCATTCATTTAACTTATACATAAGTATATATATAAGCATGCATGTATGAAGAACAGAATGCTCTGGTGTATTTCAAAATGGTTATTTATTTATTTATACCTCCCCTGCCAGAAGCATAAGGAGATTTTTCTCCAATCTTCATTGTGACAATCTAGTCGATCTCTTGGAGATAAAATTCACAAAAGCATAGCTTATGTGTGAATCCCCCACCCCCGGAGTTTTATACTCTCAGATGTGTCCAAATTGAGCTGCTAGCAATTCGTCAATAAGACTTTGGGTTTTTCTACCTGCCCAGAATTTATGCTCATGAGTTTCTGTTTTAGTAGGTTGTGATTCTCTATTTCTACTGCCTTTGAATTAACCTGGGATGGCATTAATGTTATCCTCTCTACCTGCTGCACCCCAGAGAAGAACTAACACATTCTAAAGGCTACACAGGCACAGACAGACATAATGGCTGGACAGCAAATGAACAGGTATGCAATTGGAACAGTAGCTGTTTCTAACACCGATTCCCAATGGGGTTATCAGACTGGAGAGAGGCTGATTCAACAAAGAGGGGCCATATGCTTATGTGCATTAAGGAAGGCATAAAAGTGTATCAAAAAGCCTGTAAACTATGATAAATTAAAGGAAATCACACAGGGCCTAAATAAAAACCCTGTTCTTTTGCAAGGAAGATTAGTTGACTAAAACAAACAAACAAACAAACAAAACACACACACACCAGAAGGACAGATTTTTCTAGGTAGTTATTTTGTCAGTCAGTCAGCTCTGAACATTTGAAGAAAACATAAAAAAGACGTAGGACCACAAACACCAAGCTTTCAGTTGGTACAGGAGGCTATTAAGGGTTTTAGCAACAGAGACACTGAGAAGAAAGAAAGGAACTAGCATGAGTGGAGGTGGGACCAAAGACAGACAAAGCTATTGGGGTTTGTGATTGGACACAAACCTTCTGCTACTTGTCAGGGACCCAGTAAGAATGGACGTGCTAACGCGGGTTGTGTTCACTGTTACAAATACAACCAACCAGGACACTTAAAGCAATTGCCTCCAGTGACCAAAACCTCCAGGACCATGTCCACTGTGTGGAGAGGAGGCCTACTAGAAAAGTGAGTGCACCTTCTCCTGGAGAAAAGGGGGAACATTCAGCACAGATTGGTAGCCACCAATTGAGGAGGCCTGGGGATCTCTAAAACATCCTGCACACTAGGTTCACCGTCACTCCACAGGACTCCCAGGTAATTGTTGAGGTAGCTGTTATGCAAATTGATTTCTTGATTGACACAGGAGATTTTTATTTGGCCCTGACTGCCCATGCTGGACCTCTTTCTCCTGACACTTGTTCTCTAGTGGGAGTTGATGACATTCCAAGAATTAGATACTTCATTTATCCTTTAAACTGTAGAATTGACAAGGTGTCTCATCAGTTTTTAGTTATCCCTGAATGCCCTACTTCACTAGGATGAGCTCTGATTTGTTTATTTAAGGCAAACATCTCATTTTATCCCAATGAAGTTGAGAAGGTGTATGCTTGTACTCACAACTGTAACCCAAGCCTAACACCATTCCTGAGGAAACTTGGACTGAAGTAAATAGTCAAGAACGGAACCTGGGGATTCCCAGAAGGACAAGAACTGCCCTTCCTGTGCTTATTAAATTAAAAGAGAACATAGCCTACCTCCATAAGTGACAATACCTCATATGGCCCAAGACAAGAAAAGGAATACAGACTCTAATTGCTAAGTTGTTTTTTTTTTTAAACTCATGGCTTGTTGATTCCTATTCAGTCACCTGGTACTACACCTCTACTCCCTGTTCAAAAGCCAGATAGCTCCCATCACCTAGTCCAAGATCTAAGAGCAGTTACTGAAGTAGTAATACAAATAGACCCCATAGTCCCAAACCTATATATCCTTTTAACTCAAATACCTGAATGCATTGCTTGGTTTACTTTCTTAGACTTAAAAGATACATTTTCTTGTATTCCATTTGCTCAGGAATCTCAGTTTTTATTTACATTTGAATGAACAACTCCTGGACAGGTAAACAACTTACCTGGACTGTTCTTCCTCAAGGTTTCCAGGGCAGCCTCCACCTGTTTGGCAATGCCTTGGCTCATGATTTAAGAGATTCACATTTAAAATTAGACACTATCTTATGGTATGAGGATGACTTGTTAGTTTGTAGCCTTTAGCCTTACTGTGGAGTGTTCTTTAAAGAACCAATTTAACTTTATATTTTTTAAACTAAATTTTATTTTATTATAGAGATGTGGGTACCAGTGAGGATTAACTGTATAAGTAGACTGCATGCAGGTAAAGTTTGGACTTCTAACTGGCCCTAACTCCCCTAGTACAGGACCTTTGTATTGTTACATGCCCTACATGCTCCTTCTTCCTTCCCTCCCCTAGAAGTGCCCAGCTACTGCTGATCCCTCCCTTGTGCTAATGTTATTAATGTTCAGGGCTCACTTATGAGTGAGAATATGCAGTATTCAGTTATTTGTTTCTTTGAAAGATCACTTAATATGATGGTCTCCAACTCTATCCAATTTGCTACGTGGTTCATGATTTTGGTCTTTATGGTTGTGTAATACTCCATCATGTATATATATCACATTTTCTTTATCCAGTCCACTTTAGATAAGCAGTAGGGTTGTTTCCATGTTTTTGCTATTGTGAATAGTGCAGTAATAAACATGCATATACAGGTGTCTTTTTTGTAGAATGATTTATGTTCTTTTGAGTATATTCCCAGGACAGATATTGCTGGATTATACAGGTCAATTTTTAGTTCTTTTAGGAATGGCCACACCACTTTCCATAGAGGCTGAACTAGCTTATACTCCCACCAACAGGGTAGAAGTGTTCCCTTTTCTCCACACCTGTGCCAGCATCAGTTTCTTTTTGACTTATTAATCATAGCCATCCTTACCGGAGTTAGGTGGTATCTCTCTGCAGTTTTGATTTGCATTTCTCTGATAATTAGTGAGGCTGAGCATTTTTTCATGTTTGTTGGCTGCTTGTATGTCTTCTTTTGAGAAGTGTCTGTTCATGTCCTTTGCCCACTTTTTAGTGTTTTTTTTTCCCTTTCACTTTGTTTGAGTTCCTTATAGATCCTGGATGTTAGGCCTTTGCCAGATATATAATTTGTAAATGTTTTTTCCCATTCTGTGGGTTGTCACTTTACTCTCTTGATGTTTTCTTTTGCTGTGTAAAAGCTTTTCGGTTTGATGAGGTCTCATTTGTGTATCTTAGTTTTTATGGCCTTCACTTTTGAGGACTTGGTGAAGAATATGTTGCCTACTCCAATGTGCATAAGGATGTTTCCTTCATGTGAGCTGCCAATTTTCCCAGCACCATTTGCTAAATACAGTCTCCTTTCCCCAGTGGTTGTTATTGGAGCTTTGTTGAGATGAGTTGGTTGAGAGACCAAGTTTTTTGCTTCTGAAATCTCTGTCCTGTTCCATTGGTTTGTGTGTCTGTTCTTGTATCAATACCAGGCTGTTTTGGCTACTGTAGTCTTGTAGTAAAGGTTAAAGTCTGGAAGTGTAATATCTTCCATTTTGTTTCTTTGCTGAGGATTGTTTTGGCTATTCGTGCACTTTTTGTCTCCATATGAATTTCTGTATTGTCTTTCTCAGGTCTGAGAAAAATGATGTTGGTAATTTGATGGATATTGCATTGAATTTGTAGATTTCCTTCAGTAGGACGGACATCCTGACAATATTGTTTCTTCTGATCCATAAACATGGGACGCTTTTCCATTTTTTGGTGTTATCCTTGATTTCTTTGAGCAGCATTTTGTAGTTCTTGTTGTAAAGACCTTTTGCTTCTCTGGTTGGGTGGATGTCAAGATATTTCTTTTTTTGTGTATGACTACTGTGAATGGAATTGTGCTTCTTATTTGATTCTCTGATTGATTGTTGCTGGTGTATAGAAATGCAACTGTCTTTTAAACATTGATTTAGTATCCTGAGACTTTACCAAATCGATTATCAGTGGGAGGAGGCTTTTGACAGACTTCCTTGGGTTTTCAAGGTATAGAATCTTATTGTCTGCAGAGGAAAGCTTAACTTCCTTTTTTCTTATTTGGATACCCTTGATTTCCTTCTCTTGCCTGATTGCTCTTTCTAGGTCTTCCAGAACTATGTTGAACAGGAAGAGTGAGAGGGCATCCTTGTTCCTATTCTTAGGGGGAATGCTTCCAACTTCTGTCCATTGAGCAAAATGTTGGCTGTAAGTTTGTCAAAGATGGCTCTTACTGTTTTGAGGAATGTTACTTCTATGCCTAGGTGTTCAAGGGTTTTTGTCAAGAAGGGATGCTGAATTTTTATCAAATGTTTTTTCTACATCTAATGATATAATCATGTGGTCCTTGGTTTTGAATCTGTTAATGTGCTGAATTATGTTTGTTGCCTTGCAAATGTTGAACCCGTCCTGCATCCCAGAATTGAAGGCCACCTGGTCATGGTGGATGATTCTTGAGATGTGTTGTTGGATATGATTTGCTAAAATCTTGTTGAGTATTTTTGTGCCTATGTTCATGAAGAATTCTCTTTCCTTGTTGGTTCTTTTCCTGTTTTGGGTATATTAGATGTTAGCTTCATAAAATGAGTTGGTGAGAGTTCCACTGTTCTCAGTTGCCTGGAATACTTTCAGTAGGATTGGTGTCAGCTCCTCCTTGTGTGTCTTATAGAGTTTATCTGGGAAACCATCTGGTCTGGGACTTTTTTTTGGTGGGGAGATTTCTTATGACTGAGTCAATTTCCTGGATTGTTATTGGTCTGTTTAGAGTTTTAATTTCTTTTTGTTTCAACCTTGGGAGGTTATGTGATGTCAGAAATTCCTCCATTTCCTTGACATCTTCTAGTTTATTTACATACAGGTGTTTATAGTAATCTTTGAAAATCTTTTGAATTTCTTCAGGGTAGGTTGTGATTTCACTTTTTATGTTTCTAATTGTGTTTATTTGGTCCTCTCTCTCTCTTTTAGTCAATCTGATCAGGGGTTCATCAATCTTATTTATCCTTCCAAAGAACCAGATTTTTGTCTTGTTGATTTTTTCTATGATATTTATTCTTCTATAACCTACAATTATGATTTTTATCTTGGTGATCTGGCTTCTTCTGCTAAAATTAGGATTTAGGTGATGTTGCTTTTCCAGTTCTATTAGGTGTGACATTAGACTGTCTACTTGTGATCTTTCCTTTTTTTTTTTTTTTGATATGCTTGTACAATGCTACAAATTTTCCTCTTAACACTGATTTCATGGTATCCCAGAGACACTGATAAAATGTGTCTTTGTTTTCATTTGTTTCCAAAAATCTTTTTATTTCTGTCTCTATTTTCATGTTGACCCAGAAGTTGTTCAGCCACATGTTGTTTAGTGTCCATGTCTTTGTGTGTTTTGGGATGATCTTGTTGGTGGCAATATTTATTTTTATTCCACTGTGATCTGAGAAGATGCATGATATTATTTTGATCTTTTGAGATTTGTTCATGCTTGATTTATGTCCGAGAATGTGATTGATCTTGGAGTACATTCCATGTACTGATGAGTAGAATGTATACTCAGTAGATGTTGGATGAAGTGTCCTGTAAATGTCTATTAAATCCATTTGATTGAGTGTCAAGTTGAGGTTCTGGATCTCCTTTTTTGTTTTTTGCCTCGATGATCTATTTAAAGCTATAGTGTAGTATTTAGATCTTCAACTATGATTGTGTAAGAGTTAATGTCCTGTCTTAGCTTACTTTGTAGTTGTTTCATAAAACCTGGTACTCCCCTGTGTTGGGTGCATATATATTTAGGATGGATATTTCTTGATGGTGGATTGAGCCTTTTACCATTGTGTGTGTCCTTTTAAACTTTTGTTTGAAGACTGGTTTATCCAATATCAGAATAACTACAACTGTCCTTTTCTGTTTTCTGTTCACCTGAAAGGTCATTTTCCAGCCTCCAACTTTGGAGCCTTTGAGTGTCCTTTTCAGTGATTTGAATTTCCTGGATGCAGCAGACTATTGGATCATGCTTCTTTATCCAGTTCTATGTCTTTTCAGTGGCACATTTAGTCTATTCACTTTCAGATTGATTATTGAAATTTGAGAGTTTATCTCTGTCATAGGGCTTTCAGAGGTTGTTTTGTTTCCTTTTTACTTTTGTATTTATACATGTGTGTATTTTGATTTTTGTGATTGCTCTGTATGCTCTGTTAACTCTGTGCTTGCCTGTACTCTTGTGATAGATATTCCCCCCTCTGTGTTCAACACCTTCTTAATAGTCTCCTGAAGAGCTGATATAGAAGTGGCATATTCTCTTGGGGATTGGATATCTGGAAATGCTTTTAGTTCTCCATTACTGATAAAGCTTAGCTTGTCAAGGTAGGAAATTCTTGGCTGAAATTGCTTATGTTTAAGAAAGTTAAAAATCGGACTTATGTCTCTTCTGGCTTGTAGTGTTTCTGCAGATAAACCTGGAGTGATTCTGATGGGTCTTGTTTGGTAGGTAGTCTGACCCTTCTCTCTCAATGCCTTTAGGATATTTCCTTTCCTTCTTATTATGTGGAGGTGGATTACTATGTGTTTTGGGGATGGTCTTCTCATATGATACTTTATGGGAGTTCAAATCTCTTGTGCTTGGATAGTCACCTTTTTGGTGAGACGTAGGAAATTTTATTTAATATCCTCATGGAATGCTTGTTGCATGGTGTTTTCCATTTTTTTCTTTCTGCTTCAGGGATACCAGTCAGGGGTAGATCTAGCTTCTTGACATAGTCCTACATCTCTTGGAAACTTTGCTCCTTCTTTTTTCTCCCCTATGTCTTTGACAGACTGGGTTAATCTCATATTTTGATCTTCAAACTCTGAGATTCTTTCCTTTGACTGGTTGACCTCATTTTCTATGCTTATTACTATGTTCTTAATTTCCAGGATGAAGTTTTTCATTTCTGTTATATCGGAATGGGCCTTTTTGAAATTGGTCGATTCAGCTTTAATTCCTAAGTAACTTCAGTGAGTTTTGCTTCTAGTTTCTCTTGGTTCCTGTTCATTTTTGCCATTCAGTCTCTGATTTCTGCAGCTGTTGTCTGGGGTGGGTTTTTCAGGGGGTTTCCATTATTTGTCCTTTGAGAATTGTCTCTTTAGGACTCTGAGGATTGCCTGTATTTTTTTCATTGATTTTTGTTCTCATTTGTGACAGGCCTTTCTTTGCTCTCTATAATTTCTCTTTTGATTTGATGCTCTGAAGCTATTTACTTACCCTCTGTTCTAAAGTTCTTTCTTTGGTTCAACATATGTCACCCAGTGAGAGATGCATTCACATCTGCTCCTTGCTTCACCTTGTGGTGGATTTCTGTTACTGCAGAACTTCTCTCTTGCTGTTAATCTAGTCAGACCAGCTCTCAGCCTCTGCTGGTACCACTCTGTGGGGGAATGGGTCTTCCATCTGCTCTCTGCAGCCAACAACCCAAGAGTCTTTCCACCAAGAGACCCCTCAGGTGTCTTTTGTGTTACTTCCTCCCTGCTCAGGTTTGCACTCTGCTCTTAAAATAGAGCAAATTCTCTGCCATGGGGGTGGGGGGAGGGTTCTGCCCTGCTGGAGGGCTTAGAGGAATTTTTTTCCTGAGCTGGAAGGAGAGAAGGTCACCAGCCGCTGGTAGAGCCCATCAGCCCAGTTCACTTTGTTGGTGGGTCTGCCCTGCCTGTGTGCCACTTGTTCCACTTGTGCTGTGATTGCCTGCTGCTGCTCCCTGCCCAGGACTCTTCTCATGTGGGATTGATGACCTGTGCATGGCTGGGAGGGGGTGAACTGTCCCAAAGAATTTTTGACTCACTCAAACCACTTTTGCCTTTTGTGAGCCTGGCACATGGCGTGGGATGGGGTGCCTAGATTCCTATGTCACTTTCTGATCTCTATATGTTCAAAGAGACCTTTGCTGAGTTCAAGGTGTTTCACCCATTTAAAAGTCTCCATTTGTTGGTGGCTGGGTACCTATTCTCTGCCTTGCTTAGCGAGAGAGGTGCTGGTCTGCTGATCCATGGTGGCCATCTTGGATCCAGTTTTGCTAACTTTATACTTTTTAGAAGAGTGGAGATACTGAGTCTTTCCTTAACAAGTCCATATTAACTTACAACCAGTGAAATATTTGAGTTACATCTTAATCTCTGGACAAAGGTGTCTAACAGTAGAAAGGAAAACAGCCATTCTAAATATATAGCTTCCTAACACTTGCAAACAACTAAGGACCTTTTTGGGAATGGTTGATTTCTGTAGAATATGAATTGCAAATTTTGATATTATTGCTAAACCTCTCTATGAGGCCACAAAGGAAACAGTAAGTCCTGTGAATGAATATCAGAATGCTGGAGAGCATTCCAAGCCTTAAAAAAGGCTTTAACCTCTGCTCTGATGCTTGGTTTTCTTAATTTAGAAAAACTTTTCCACATTTATGTAGCTGAAAAGCATGAAATGGCCAGAGTAATTCTTGTTCAAAAGCTAGGTGAACCCCTTTGGTCAGTTACCTACTTCTTTAAATAACTGGACATGTTAGCAACAGGTGGCCTACCTGTCTCTGGCCAGTGGCAACAACTGTCTGGAAAAGGCTATAAAGTTAGTTTTTGGACAGCCTATGGAGGTTCTCCCGGCCACCAGGTTCAGAGTGTATTGAAAGCTGAAGGACATCAGTGAATGACAGGAGGAAGGCTAACTAAATCTTGTGCTCTCCTCCTTGACACCCCAGAGCTTACTCTTAAGGTTTGCCAGTCTTTAAACCCGGCCACCTGAATGCTTGTTTTGGAGTCTAGTCAATTAACTCTCTTGTGTAGAAACCACTGAAGAGATATACTTGAGCAAACCTGACTTCCAAGATGAAACTTTAGCAAACCCAAATGAATAATGCTTTACAGATAGGAATAGCTTTGTTGAACAAGCAGTCAGAAAAATTGGTTATGTAGTGGTAACTTCACATGAGGTCACAGAAGCCCAAGCACTTCTTAATTATACTTCAGCCCAGAAGACAGAGCTTATAGCCCTAACTCAAACATACTAAGAAAAGAAAAAAGAATGAACATATACAGGATTTCTAAGTATGCCTTTTTTTAGTTTCCATGCTCATGCCACTACATGGAAAGAATATGGAATGCTAACAGAAAAAAACAAAAAAACCCAACTCCTTCATAAAACAGTACTGGAACCTTTGGAGATAACTGTAATTCACCGTGAGGGGCATCAGGAAGGAGATTCTTTTATCACACAGGGAAATACTTTTGCTGACTGTGCAACAAAATAGACAGCTAGAAATACTGAAGCAAAGACTATGCTACCACTTATTTTACAAAAACTTAACACCTCTGCTGTTAGGCCACAATATTTTAGAAAATAAATTAGAGAGAAAGAGAGAGAGAAAGAGCGAGAGCAAGAGAGAGAGAGAGAGAGAGAGAGAATAAAGATTCACTTCTCAAAATAGGAGAAGGGCTTAGGAAACAAGGTGGCGGCCATAGCTCAAAAAGCACAAGGCCACATCAGAGTCTAGTAAAGCAATTGCAACTGGCTGCTTCAGGCTGAATGCTTTTAACCCTTCCCTTTGATGGGGGAAGGCTGTTAAGGGGATTGGATGGTGGTCTGCTCCATGTCATCATGAAGGGGACAAGTACGCACAGGTACTGATGTTAGGCGATGGACAGCGGGCAGATGGGTGAGTTAGTCACATGATTGCTGTCATAGTGATAGGGTCTGTCTGTGTCATGAAGGTCATGAAGGGCTAATTAGGTTAACTTGGGCCTTAGGGGTGGAGGCAAATACTTGAAATAGAAAAGCTAATTAGTACAAAGCAAGCCAGGGAGGGGGTTTAAAACAATTATCAACAGCTACCTCTGAGAGACCAGTTCTGTCCTTGACTAGTGGATTAGAGAGTAAGTTACAGTGAACTGCTAGAAAAATGTGACAGCCCTAAGCAATGTTAAAATGGCTACTCATTGGGTATATTGTTTCCATGTTGTGTCCTTTCATTCCCCTCCCTTGTTATTTTAAAATATTCTTATTTCTATCTGGGAACAGGGATGAAGCTCAGGCTTCTGTAACTGCTTATTGCTAAATAGGGGTATAGAGGTGTCCTTACTTGTCTAGAGCAAGAGGAAGGGATAAGAGGGACCAATGGAGTCATTAGAGTATCTTTGGTATCTGTATACAAAGCACTGTGTACAAGTGTATACTATTAGAATTAATACTATTATAATAAAGACCATTGTATCTGCTGTTATGACATATTGAAGCTTTGATGTCTGGTAAAACGTTTTTATTGTTACCCCAGTGGGATTGACACCCACTACAGGAGTCCAGGCAGTTTCCACTGTTGTACCAGTGAATTTCTGATTCCATGTGTCTGCCCCCACAGCTTATCTTCAAGTTTCTTTGGGGTTTGTGATAAGAATTTATAGACAGTTGTAAGGGGTTTATTAATAGACTTTAACAAGGACAAACAGCTACCTTGAGAAAGTCTGAAGGAAAAAATTGAAAACATTAGCTTGGAGACATGTAGTTAGGTTGCAGTTTAGATTGTAGGAAATAATAATGAACAAGAGAATTTAAAACAGGTGACATGGGTGAAAGAAAACCATCCCTTGTACTTTTACAATAGGTTTGATATACCCTCACAGTGACTGATATGTTAGTTAAAGAGGATGGAGCCCTGGTAACCTCCACTCTGGAGTTGGGAGGTCGACATCTCTCAGCTTTTGATGGAAGGAGTGGGAGGAGGGGTGATATTGGCCTTCTGCCTTAGACAGGATGAATATTACCTTAAGAAAGTTTAAACAAAAATAATTGGTAATACTTTAAACAAAGTAATTTTGTTGTCCATAAGGAGATTTTAAAGTCATTAGCAATTTGGCACTGAAAAGCACTGTAGCTGATCACAAACAGCTATGAGTGACGGAGACCTCAAATACCGTTTTAGGCTTTTATGATAGATGTTGGTTATAATTTACCTGGTCTGCAGGCAGTTCAGGAGGAGGGTGTGGGGAAAGATGTGGTTCCTGAAGGTTTTGTTTCTTGCCCTACCATAGAGAGACTGGATTGAGAACTAGAAGAGTTTAAGCATTTAAAGTTTTTAAGGCATAATGTTATAACACAGGATTACAGGCCAATTTTAACTTACTTATTTAGCCAAAGTGATAGTCCAAAGATTTTGAAAAGTAAAAAAAAAAGAACTTCGCTTTTTAATAGAGGAGGTTTTAAACAATGAAAATCAACAAACACATGGGAGGGGGAGCTAAGAATTTGTCTCTTCCCCACCCCCTGTTTTATATGGGAGAAATTCTTTTGGAGATTGCTGATTAAGAGGCTCATGTTATGGTCTGTGAGTAGTATTTTGGCCTAGCCTTAGTGTAACTGATATTAATGGTAAATTCATAGAAATAACTAAAATTTTGTAAACTTGATTGTTCACAGGATTCCTTTCACACACCTTCCACATACCATCTTTGACATGCTCATACCATTTTTCAGCATGCTTGAACCTTCTATTTTCATCCAATACCATTTCTCTTCTTTAAATAACCAACCATTTTATCATAGGACAAAAATGTACCCTACAAGGCTCTTTCTTATGCAAAATTATTCTCTTTTCTCTATGTGCTTCCTTACCAAAAACATACTTTTATACTAACAACTTTCTTTACATCTTTGCTTTCTGGTTTCTTTCTTTTTACCATTTTACAGATAACTTTTCACATTTATAATTTGAATTAACCTTTAGTAACTTTTGGTTAGAATAAGATATATGATTCCAATATGGGTGACCAGGACCAAATGGTTTCCCTCTGTGTTAAAAGAATTTATTTGGGTTCCAGTGCCCTAGTATTTACACAGGGTTTGTTGGGGGTGATGGTGAGCCAGTGCTAGGCACTTTAGCAGATTTCTAGGCCTCCTTAAGTGGCCACCATTTCTGAGCCAGGTGTTCTCTCCTCTCTTTAGAAGAGGACACACCTGCTTTCCAATGGTTTTCTGGCCTGCACAGTGGACAAGGTCCTGGAGGTCTATGTCTCTTTGGGGCGACTATGCTTCTAATGCCCCCGCAGACTGTACTTATAGCAGTGGACACCATCCCCTTAGCAGGCTTGTTCTTAAGAAACTTACTGATGGGCAGTTGGAGTTTTGTCTCTATGGTGACTGCCAGTTGGGGTGCCTCTTTAGCCTTCTGGTCCTGTAGCCCTCCATGTTGTCACCCTGTTGCTTCTCTGATGTCTCGGCTGAAAAAAACCCTCAGAAGTTCTTTAATTAGCTATACATATGAAACTTTTGACCATTTGTGTCTGTAATGGTCTTATGTAAAACCCATTAGAGCAAACAGACCACGTGGATGTGAAATGATCTGTCCCTATTTATTCCTAGTTATGAACAGGCAAATGTGTTTTAAAAAAAACTTTAGCAAGCCTGACATACCAAACACTGGTGCTATATAGCACTAATATTTCAGCACGTGGTAAAGTTGGATTTAAGATTTTACTAGAGCACTTGCAAGTTTGGCAGATTAAAATGACAATAGATTTTTTTTTTCTGTGAGTTAACTGGATTAGTTAATTAACACATGATCCCTGGGAGGAGGACTGATAGTCCCAGTTTAGATCTAATTTGAGAGAGATTTATCATAGAAAAAAGCATAAACCTTAATATTTTTTTGTCCCAGCCATCTCTCTGAGGGGAGACATGTTAAACCATCATGGTGGAAACCTGAATGGGCTTCCCAAGAACATGTGGCGGAGAAGGCAGGGTGAGGGGTAGGGGGAGGGGACAGGGCACCCGTGGCTTGACTTCTGCGACTAGTAGAGCTGCTGCCAGCATATTATCAGGCAGTGGGGGAGGGGGATGAGAAGGCTGGAGGCTAGGGATGGCCACTGTGGCCATTGGTGGCAGCCCCTCCTCTGGAGGTCAAGGTGGGTCGAGATGGAAGAGGGCAAGAAGAAGGAAGAGCAGAAGGGAAAACTGACTGGCGGTAGAGTAGCAAAAGCAGATTATGAGAGACCCGAGAAGTTAAACCAGCTGGGTCAGTGTTTAAGTTGTTAAGGGAAAGTAGGAAGGAGATAAAGCAACTTAAGAAGGAATTAAGAGAGTGTGTGACAGGAAGAACAAGGGGTCTGGGCGGTGCCATTTTGCAAACCTCAAGCCATTTGCCCTAGTGGTGGCAATAGAGGTCAAGTTGAAGGAGAGATCAGAGGTAAGAGACCCGCCTTGGGCCCATCTCCAGGTCACCTAGCCGGTATTGAGGCACTGCTTAGGGCAGATGCTCCTCTCTCGTGAGAGTGTCCTGAGATGTTTTAGAATGCATTTCAATGGGGAGAGGGCCCTTAGCAAGCCCATCAGAGGCTTTCCCATGAGAAGTCCTAAAGGGCGAAAGAGATTGATCTTCTAGAGTGATCTCTGAGGGGCTCGAAAGAGAAAAACAACCACCTATAACCTCAGCCCACATCCTGGACAGGGGTCAGTGGAATCAGTGGGGGTTGGGGGGTGGGGGTGAGAATCAGGTGAAAGGGTGTCCCCTTTGCTCCCTGTTTCACTGGAGGCAACACTTGTGGCCAGCAGTGAGCTCCCCCCATACACGTTCGGAAACTTGGCATCAAGATTCCACAGAGGGTTCTAGACACAGCAAAGCTACCAAACAGGGGACAGCGTCCTTTCTGGTCACACTCAAAGACCTCCTAGCAAGGGACAGGGTAGCACATGGAGAGAGGGATTGATTTTGAGAGCAGTTCTGAGGCCAGCAAAAGAGACACAGGCAGTGGCAAGGGTGCTTTTACATAGGCAGCGGCAAGGCTGCTTTTACACAAGTGAGACAGTAGCCTCCTTGGGCTCACTTTCTGAATGTCTAGCAGGGAAATAGGGTAGCACCTGGACACACTGATGATGTAGTTTCTTACTGGACAAGGCTGAAGTGACAGGGAGAAATCTGTTTGATGTAGATCATCGTGGTTGATGAGAGTAAGAACTAATAGTAGAGAAAGAGAGCCAAGCAGCAAAGGACTTCCAGAATGTTAGGCCACTGGGGGCCACAGCCCTTCTCAAAATGAGAATCTCACCTAAAAATTCATTCCACTTAAGTCCTTTTAAAATGCTGTATGGACATTCCTTTTTGGGCTCTGGTCTCTTACAAGATAGGGAATCCTTAGAAATAACCCAGCATATTTTTGACTTGGGACAAATACAAAAAGCTATTCAGGAGTATACTAACTCAATTCTCTTAGTTCCAGACAAAACTCCTTTTATACCACCGGTACAACCTGGAGATTTAATTTTACTTAAGACATGAAAATAATGCTCTCCACAGGACTAGCTCCACCTCCATGTAGAAAGGGCCATATCAGGTTCTTCTTAACACACTGCCATAAAAATATAGAGAATCAGTAGTTGCATACACATAACCAGAATTAAACTTATGCCTTCCAAGTCTTCACAGACTGAGGAAGCTACCACAGTTAACCAACCCTCTTACTCCTGTGAGCCAGTGGAAGAACCAAAACTCCTCCTCCAGCGGAAACCAAACCAAAATGATTAAGGATGTCAAAAGCCTATATTCAGAAATATATACTCTTTTCTGTTATTTTCCCCTTTTCATGTGCTTTGCCTCCATTATTTGAAAACAGGGAATGGGAGCAAAATACTATTCTTAGCTTTTCCTGAACCATTGCCACAAATGAACAACAGGAGAACTGTTGGCTATGTCATAAACCTCCTAGGAAACTAGAAAAATGGATTTTTAATGCAACCCAGTCTTCCATAAACTTTACTATCATCTATGAGAGACCTGATTAAATGAATAAATTAATCTCCTTTGAAGTCTTTCTAGCATTTCAACCTTTTCCTTGTTATAATCTCACTGCCATTTATAATGAAACAACAAGATTAAGAGCTTATCATTTAGATTACACTAACAACCAAAGACCCAGTAGCCTCTACTCAGAAAAAGACCAGTCACCTTTCCAACTGTCTGTATATCTGGCCTTATTTAATTTTTCTACCTGTCAACACAATTTAACCAACTGGTGTCTGGATCAAGATGGGGATAGTCGGGAAAGTACATCCCCTGAATGGGGAAAAGAAGCTATTCCCTGGAGAATCAAACAAAAAAGCCTGGCTTCTCACAAAGGGATAATAGATCCTCTCTTTCAAGGAGGGCCTCTACCCTTTGCCATGGGGATCCTTTATGGGGACTCACATTAAGCCTTATCTTAGCTGAGGAAACTCCAAAAAGGGTACATGCTCCCACAGGGTACTATTTTATGCAATCTAAAGGAAAAATTCTGACGGTATTATGCTAAGCCAAATGGCAGTTATTCAAGGCCTAGAAAAGCACGAGCTCTTCCTTAGATAGACAATGTCCAGATGTTAGGACATTGCACTTTGGATACCTAGTTATGAAAGACTCCATGTGTCTGTTTATCACTCATCCTAGACCTAAGTGAATGAATTAGACTAGTATAGTACTGGCAACAAATGGATTTGCAGTCAGGTTTCTAGCACCATGAATAGGACTTACATATCATGAGGCAACTTTAAGAAATATCACTGTAACTTTAGATACTCTGTCTCAATCTACTGGTGATGCTTTGAAGACTTTATCTAAATCTATTGACTGACTAATGTAGTGTTAGACAACCAGTTGACTATAGATGACTTACTTATAATACAGGGAGGAGTTTGTACAGTTATCAGTAATACCTCTTATACCTAAATAAATGTCACTGGACAAGTTGAAGAGGACTTGAATAAAATTTATGACATAGCTAAAAGGCTACATGGGTTTGCACAGAGAACATCTACTACAAACACTATTTGGAACACCATTCAAAACTCCATGCTTTCTTTTGCTTTGGCTGTCCCTTTTATTAGATCTATTTTAATGATTATAATCCTACTAATTTTTGGTCTGTGTCTTTTTAACTGTTTGGCTAAATTTTGTTTCTTTCAGAATTCAACAGTTTCATGCACACATGATGATCATACAGGGATTCCAACTTGTGCTTGCGATCAATGCTACTGTTGAAACTAATCTGGATACTTTAGATTAGACAGGGGAAAGATTTTCAGTCTTTGGTTAGACAGGCCTACATCCTTTGTCAGCATTGAAGAAGTTACAAAAGATAAACCTTCCTCCTCCTATACCCCATATGGTTATGGGATCAAAAATTTCAAAGGTGAGAAGTTGAGACATGGTAGCTAGCATAGCTTAGACATAGATAGATACATTTTTGCAGGCAGGATACCCTGCCTGATGGTCAGACATCTGAGGTGCCATTTTATCAGAACATAACTCCGTGAAACAATACCTGCACTGACCAGGCACCTAGGCTTAGTCGCAGAACACAGGGTGGCTGATACAGTCAACTACAGAAACCATAAACAAGGCAATAATGAAATTATCAGAGGCACTGGAACATGGGGTTTCCAAAGAAGAACTTCATTGAAATGTAGAACAGTAACTTTTACCATTATCTCAATTTCATGACTCAATAAGCTTCGAAGTCAGCTTGGAGGTAAACATTAAGAATAGACGCTTGTGACCAATAGATTGTAACCCACCACATATCCCATGTAACATAAAGATTTTTAGCTTTAGAAGAAGATTGTTTAATCATCACTGAAAAGAATATATAAAGCACCCAACTAACAACAGCTCATGTGTTTTTTCTCTTAAGACACCCACACTCTCTCTTGAATGTATCTTTTCTTAATGAATTCCATTTAAAAACTTTTGCTTAGATTCACTCTGAAATTCTTTTTATAACGAAGTCAAGAACTCACAAAACAACCAAATCCCTGGTTGCCTGGCTTCACTGTGGTGTGTATGTCTGCTTCTACTCTTTCTGTTCCTTCCCAGTGGCTTGGACTACTTCAAAATAGTTTGATTGGGATAAGAAGTTAGTTAGGGCGGGAAATAACAGGCATGTTTGGTGAGAGGTGATTGGATATCTAAATAGAGATTACTTCTAGGTGGTGATAATTAGTGATGTTTTAGGACTAGAGATGAAGATGTAGAAATCACCCTATAGCTGCTGCTGTAGGAGTAGATCTATTTAGTGATGAAGTGTATATAAAGGGAATATTTATCCTGACCCACTTATGCAAAAAAGTCTATAAAGAATAAACAAAGTCTTGGAAAATAAGGAAGAAAAAAATAAAGAATATGTGTAGGAATATAAGGAATATAAAGAGCAATAAGAAGATTTTAAAAATCAGAAGTGTTTAACATGATGAAAATTAAAAAAATTCAGGTAAAAAAATGAAGCAACAGATTTGCACGTTTCAGAGAATTAGAAGAGACAGAATTCAGAAAAGAATATTAGGTTTTAAAACAAATAAGTTATTGTTTTCCAGTAGTGAAAACCTAGGTACTTTTGTCCCATGGGGAACTAGAAAATCTGGACAAAAATTAAAAAAAAAAAAAAAAAAGAGAAAAGAAAAGAGTTTATCTGCTTCAAGTTATTAAAGAAGGAATTGTGTTGACTTACTCAGAGTGGTGAGTCTGGCATTGGCTACCTTTTTTTTTTTCTCTTTTTTTTTACTTAGAAGTATCTGTCAAATCTGGAAAAAAGAATTGAGAAGCTAATTCTGGGCAGAATTTTTGAAAGTCTTTTGTTGTTATGGAGAAACAGTTGAAGTTTAGGATCTTCTGTTGGGATACAAGAAAACTCTTCATTTGAAGTTGAGAACCTGAATGGTTATATCCTGGAAGTCAGGGTATGTTAGAAGTAGATCCATCCTTGTAAGGACTGAAGCCACACTTTGAATTATCTTAATTCCTGAAGTTAAATTCAAGACTATTTCAGATTTTTAGTAATCTTGGATATCTACTAGAAAAAAAATGTATTTTTTTTTCTGGGTGATGATAAAATAAGATTCATAATAATTTCTACAACTATTTCTTTAGCTTTCAAATTAACAATGCCTTATTTTCTTCTTCTTTTTTTTTTTTTTTTTGAGTTGGAGTCTCACTGTCACCCAGACTGGAGTGCATTGGCCGCTCCCAGCCACCGCAGTTTCGACCTGCTGGGCTCCGGCGATCCTTCCGCCTCAGCCTTCCGAGTTGCCGGAATTACAGGCGCGCACTACCACACCCGGCTGATTTTTTTAATTTATTGTAGAGATGAGGTCTCGCCAAGTTGCCCAGGCAGGTCTCAAACCCGCGGGCTCACAATGCCTTATTTTCAATAGCAAATAAGCAGGTGAGAAGACATCACAGATCAAAATCAAAAGAAATGACCAAAGAAAGACACACAAGGACAGCAAATAATGATGCTATGAGATCACAACTTAAAATAAATATGCTTAATATGTTCTAGGAAGTAAAATATAACGTTGAAAAATTTGAAATACAACTGTAAAATACAAAGCGAAACATGGAGAATTAAAATTAGGAAATAGAGAAGAGGGTATAAACAATACTGTGGAAAAAAAGTTGGATTCCCTGGAGCACAGAAGAGAGATAATAGGCCAGAAGCAATATACAAGGAGATTGAATCTGAGAATTTTCTAAAGTTAGCAAAAAGCATTAAGTCATATATTCAATCATCTCTACAGATCCTGAGCAGGAGAATAACAAACAAACAAACCTAGGCTTGTCATAATAAAACATCTGAAAACCAAAAACAAAGAGAAACTAATAAAAGCATTCAGAGGAGAAAAAGCCAAACTACTTTCAAAGGGACAACTATTAGAGTGACAAGCTGGCGCAGAATGGAAACAATGAAAGCCAGTAAATAATGAAATGTTATCTTCAGATTGCTCATAGTAAATAACCGCTACTGTGAAGTTTGTATCCAGTGAAAATACCTTCCAAAGATAGATAAACAGCATTTTCAGATAAGTAAAAACTGGAAGAATTCTTCACATGTAATCCACACCAAAGACAGAAGGAACATTATTCAGGCTCAAAATTTGAGATACAGGAAGAAGTAAAGAACAATGAAAATAAGTAACAGATGAACAAATTTAGATGTATAAGGACTATGTAAAAATAAACGTGGACCCTTATGAGAAAATATGACAACATCATATAAGTGGAGGAAGAATGAATGAATGAAATGAAAATGTTCTAATTCTTTGCATTGCTTTGGAAGAAAGAAAATGTACCAAGTAACATTAGGTTTTGATAACACAAGGATGACTAATGTAATCTTTTGGGAAACCAACTAAGTACAATATTACCATTAAGCTAATAGTAAGAAAAAAGTGGAATAATAAAAATATTTTACACAAAAGAAGAAAGGAGAACAAAATGGAGAACAGGTGAGACAAATAGAAGGGACCAAGTAATATAGTAGATGTAAACCCAAAGGTGTCACTAATTTTATTAACAGTAAATAAGCTAAATTATCCAATTAGAGGACAAAGTTTATTAAATGGGATAAAAAGTTAACAATTTAGAGCTTATAAGACATGCATAAAAACTGTAAGGTTAAAAGTAAAAACAGGTAAGAAATGTCATGCAAGTGCTAACCAAAAGAAAGCCTGTATGTATATTTACATAAAAGGAAACATACATTTTGGGGCAAAAACGTAAATTACAGATGGAGTGTTCAGAATAATAAAATATTCAATTCGCCAAAAAAGTGCAAATTCCATGTTTGCAAACCTAATAACATAGAATCATATAAAACAAAAGTTAGCAGAAATGGGTAAGTTCCTAATCATAGTGGAGAATTAAAAAATTCCTCTCTCAAAAAATGATTGGAGCCAGGTGTGGTGGCACATGCCTGTAATCCAGCACTTTGGGAGGCAGAGGTGAGAGAATTGCCTGAGCCCAGGGGTTCGAGATCAGCTTGGGTAACTTAGCGAGACCTTGTCTCTACTAAAATAAAAAAGTTAGCTGGGCATGGTGGCGCACGCTTGTAGTTCCAGCTACTTGGAAGGCTGAGGCGGAAAGGATCACCTGAGCCCAGCAGACCAAATCTGTGGTGGCTGTGAGTGTGCCACTGTACTCCAGTCTGGGCAACAGTGAGACTCCTACTCAAAAAAAAAAAAAAAAAAGATTGGACAAGCAGACAGAAAAATCAGTAAGAAAATCAATTTGAAAAACATGAATAACTACTACTTAATTAAAAACATAGAAACTATACCAAACAACTGCAAAATGATCGTTATTTTTAAGCACAAATGAAATGCTTGCATAAATTGACCACATGCATGACCATGAAGCAGGTACTTAAACATTTCTAGGGATAAAAATTGTGTGAAAAAATGTCACTGACTACAGGGCAACTAAACTACAAATCAGTAACAAAAAGTTAACCAGAATGAAATCAACTTAAGTGTCCATCAATGGATGAGTGGATAAAGAAAATATAATATACATACACAGTAGAATACTATTCATACTTAAAAAGAAGAAAATTGTATTATTTGTGACAACATGGATGAACCTGGGAGAGAGTATGCTAAGTGGAATAAACCAGACACAGAAGACAAATACATTTATATGTAAAATATAAGAAATTTGATCTTGTAGAAGTAGAGAATGGTGGTTACCATAGGCTGGAGGTGGGCAGTGGGAATGGGAAGACATTGGCCAAAGGATACAAAATTTCAGTCAGAAAGAATGTGTTTTTGAAATCTATTAAACACTAGGGTGATCATAGTCAATAATAATGTAATGTATATTTTAAAATTGCTAAGGCAACAAATTTTAAATGTTTGTGCCACAAAAAAAAGTGAGTTGGTGGATATGTCAATTAGCTTGATTTAACCATTTTATAATGTATAGATACATCAAAACATCACATTGTGTCTCATAAATGTATGCAAGTATTATTTGTCGGTATTTTTAAAAAGTTAGCAAGAAAATCTTCACTTTTGGAAGTGAATATGCTTCTAAATGACTGATGGTTCAAAAAAGATATATTATAAGGGAAAACAGAACATACTTTGAAATCAATAGCAATAAGACTACCACATATCAAAATGTGAGATGTCATTAAAGATGTGTTTAAGGGATAATTCAGAGACTTAAATACATCTAAACAAGGTTTTAAAAACCAATGATGCGTCAATATGTTTTTCTCAAATTAAAAAAAGAAATCCAAAGCATATATCTGACAAAGGCTTTTATCTAGAATATATAACAATTTTTTTTACAATCAATAATAAGAAAATCTCATTTAAAATGTAAAAAAGATTTGGGCAAATACTGTACAAATAAAAATATCTGACTAGCCAGTAAACATGTTAAAAGTGCTTGACATTAAGAAAGGAGGAACAAGATAGCCACCTAGAAGGAGCTGACTGGTGCCTCTCTCACAGAGCAAACTAAAGAGGACAGTCCCAACAACTGGAAACCTTCAGCAGTCAGAGCAGGTTGAGATGGAAGCTGTTCCCCACAATCTTGAGAGGAATAGTGGGACCAACAGAAAATAGGAAGGAGAGAGAATAAGCAGCCTGTTTAGCTAGGAAACCCTGTTTCCACCTGGGATGTTTTGGTAATAGAGAACAGTCTCTGGATGTGGGGAAATGAGTGTGGAAAATTAGAAACTTGGCACTCTCATCACAGACTGGGAGGGTCCCTGTAGCTGTACAGGACGCCAGTCCCATGGGGGAAATGGCTTGGATGTGACAACAGCTGTGTGCTGCCAAAACCCACAAGGAGCGTGAATCCCATTTGAGCTCTGAATGCCTACGACCAAACCATCTCCTGATAACTTCATCCTCTCAGGCTGTGATTGGTGTCCAGCTCCCAGGCTAGGGGAAAAGAGGATCCCCAGCTGCTTTTTTTTTTTCTCTTTGGCCTAAGGACAAATTCTGCTGCTGCCGCCGCCGCCGCCAGTGACTTCTGTTTGGGGGCAAGCTGCAGTGAGAGACACAGTCGCTGAACAAACTTTTGAGTTCTGAACATAGATGGCCTCTAGCAAGGGAAGGAGAGTCAGGAGAAACTCTATTCTTCTGGTAACCTTTCTCTCTCAGTGTGAACTTTTCTGTGCAACAGAGAGCTTGGCTATTCTTGCAGTGCTGCCACAGCAGCCAGGGGACCCATTCCCTCTCCTGATCTCCATTGAGTGCATGAAGGTGGGGAGCTGGAACCCAGGTGGACCCAGCTCATGGAAAAAAATCCTTGCTACTGAAAGAAACCTTGATGTCTGAGTGCAATCAGCTACAGACAAGCGAAAGGAAGCTGGGGGTAGGGAAAGGGGAAACCTGTCATCTTGGCAACTCCTCCCTCCCTTTGTGAATTCTTTTGTACAACAGAGATGGCTCAGCCATCTCCACAGTGTGGCCAGACCTGTTTCCCACTGGGGTGGCCATTCGTGTATACCAGGTCTGGACAGCAGTTCAGTCTAACTTAGCCCTCCCCAACCAGCTTTCCTCCCTCAACCTCTCTCGAAAGTTCAGATAATGAGGAACTTTGGGACCTTCCCTAGCCCCACTCACTGCCTAGGCTGTCTGTGTACTTCGCAGGGGAAAACAAAGGCCAGGCACAAAAGCCCACAGCCATGACCACATCTGGCTGTCTCCTGCCAGTGCCACCTCCTGGCTGGAGGTCAACTGGTTTTGCTCATTTACAACATCTGAGATAATAACACAGTCCTTAAGAATGAGATAAGAACAAAAGGCTATGGCACCGTACATCTTGTAGACTAGTCTATAGACCAAAGCATTGGAGGCCCTCTCCAAAGGATCTCACAGAGACATCAGTTACCAACTCTCCTTAGAATTCAACCCTTGTATCTTCAAATCACTGGATACCTTGCAGGCACTGTCCAGCACCAGTCAAATGGTGGGAGCCTCATGTAGCAGCTAGACACAGAAGAGCAGCGGACTCACAGTGGCAGGGCCTTCATGGATTACCACCCTCGGAGAAAGGGGGAGAACACCACAATAGGAGAGCACCTTGTGGGAAAAAAAAATTGCCACAAGTGACTACTCCAACAACACAAGAAAGAATAAAATTAGAAGAGCCTGTCCTCACAGATGAGGAAGAACCAGAGAAAAACACCATCAATCCCCAAAGTCTTAATGAGCTGACACCCAAACAATAGAATCCATCCAGAACAACATGTCCCTGATGACAGACATAGAATTCAAACTCTGGATAGCAAAGTTACTCAAGGAGAGCCACAAGAATGTGAACACACATATCATTCAGACAGTAAAAAGAGTGCAGGAAGTAAAAGCTGAGCTGTCCATTATAAGAAATATCTAATATCTGAACTCCTGGACATGAAGAATTCTTTCCTGAAATTTCAAAACACAATGACAAGCCTGAACAACAGAATTAATCAGAAGGAGGAAAGAATCTCAGAGGTTGAGGATTGAATAATTAAGCTAAACTAGTATGACAAAAACAAGGAGAAAAGACTTAAAAAGAACGAGCAAAGCCTATGAGATGATTGGGATTATGTACAGAGACCAAATATATATATAGTTGATTGGCATTCCTGAGAGAGAAGAGGGAACTGAGAACACCCTGGAGCAAGCCTTCCAAAAGATCGTCCAAGAAATTTTACTCTATCTCACCAGCGAGGTGGCCATGCAGATGTAAGAGATTCAGGGAACTCCTGAGAGGTACTACCAAGATCATCCCCAAGGCACATAATAATTTGTCTCCACAAGGTAAGTATAAAAGAAAAATCCTAAAGGCAGCTAGAATGAAGGGACAGATAATCTTCCGAGGAAGACTGATCAGAATTGCAGCAGACTTCTCAGCAGAAACTCTGTAAGACAGAAGGGACCGGGGTTCTATCTCTAACATTCTTAAGGAAAAGTAACTCCAGCCAAAAATTTCCCATGCCATCAAACTAAGCTTCATTAATGGAGGAGAATTAAAATCCTTCCCAGGTATCCAATCCTTAAAAGAATATGCCACTTCCATACCAGCCCTTCAAGAGATTTCAGAAGGTTCTAAATACAGAATAGAAAGAATGATTCTACCCATCACAAAAGCAGAATTTACAGACCATAAAAATTAACCACAAAACCTAAAAAGCAAAGCAGTCTCTTAATAACAATATGACAGGAACAAACCCCTTCATATCAATAACTAACTTAAATGTGAATGAACTAAACATGCCACTCCAAAGGCATGGAGTGACAAATTGGATAAAGAAGCGTGATTCATCCTTCTGCTGCCTTCAGGAAACTCATCTCACTGTGAATGACACCACAGGCTCAAAGTAAAGAGCTGGAGAAAGATCTTCCAGGCAAATGGAGAAACAAAACAGAGCAATAGTAGATATTCTTATACCAGGCAAAACAAACTTTAAATCAACAAAAATTAAAAAGGACCCCAAAGGATGATACATAATGATAAAAGGCTCAATCCTTCAGCAAGAAATATCCATCTTGAATATAAATGCACCTAACATAGGAGCACCCAGATTTATAATTAATTACTAATTAAACTGAGAGGACATAGGCAGCCATACAATTATAGTCAGAGACTTTAATACTCCACTAACAGTCTTAGACAGTATCATGAAGGCAAAAAACTAACAAGGAAATCTGGAACATTAACTTGACACTCAACCAATTGGACCTAATAGACATCTACAGAACACTGCACCTAACAACCACAGAAGATATATATACATTCTTTTCATCAGCACATGGAACACGCTCCAAGATCAACCACAGACTAGGACATAAATCTAATGTGAACAAATTTCAAGAGGTTGAAATGATACCAAACACCTTCTCAGACCATAGCAGAAAAAAAAAAAAAAAAAAAATCATCACCAACAGGAACCTCCCAAAAAACACTAATATGTGAGAATTTAATAACATACTTCTGAATGACTTTTGGGTTAACACAGAAATTAAGGCAGAAATAAAAAGATTCCTAGAAACAAATGAAAACAAAAACATGACACATCAAAGGCTCTTGGATACCATGAACTCAGTGCTGAGAGGAAAGTTTATAGTGTCGCACACACATAGCAAGAAAAAATCTATCAAGTAAACACCTGAGGGAGCTGGAAAGACAACAATAGTTCAACCTAGAATTAGTAGAAAAGTGGAATGTTATGTGTCCCCTCTACTCCTCTGGCAGTTTCCCACTATTGTAAATCCCCTTCTTATAGTATTATGATAAATGTTTAGGGTCTGTTTGTGAATGGGAACATGTGGTACTCAGGTCTTTGTATCTGTGATAGATCATTGAGTATTATAGGCTCTAAATCCATCTAAGTTGCTGCAAATTCCTTAATTTTGTCCTTCTTTATGGCTCTGCAATATTCCATCATGTATTTGTACCACATTTATTTAATCCAATCCAGTTTCAATGAGTAGCATGGTTGGTTCCATGTTTTTTGCCATTGTGAATAGTGTTGCAGTAAACGTGTGTGCAGGTATCTTTTTTTGTAGAATGATTTGAGTTCTTCTGGGTATATTCCCACTAGGGAGATTGCTGGGTCATATGGAAGGTCAATTTCTAGCTCTTTTAGGAATCACCACACTATTTTCCATAGAGGCTGAACTAGTTTACATTCCCACCAACAGTGTAGAAACATTCCCTTTCCTCTGCATCCTCACCAGCATCTGTTATTTGTTTTATTAATGATGGCCATTCTTACTGGAGTTAGGTAGTATCTCAGTGTGGTTTTGACTTGCATCTCTCTGATGATTAGCGAGGCTGAGCATTTTATCATGTGTTTATTGGCTGCTTATATGTCTTCTTTTGAGAAGTGTCTATTCATGTCTTTTGACCACTTTTTAAAGCAGCTATTAAGCAAATTAAAAAAAAGATATATTTCTATACCTAGAAAACTCGTCTGTCAAAAATCTCACACTGATAAATGATTCTAATAAAGTCTTGAGATATGAAATCAACGTACAAAAAACAGTTACATTTTTACACACCAACAGCAAGCAAGCTGAGAACTAAGTATAAAACATAATCTCGTTCACAAAATCCATATCTTAGCATCCACCTAAACAAAGAGGTGGAAGACCTTTACAATGAGGACTACAAAACACTGTTCAAAGAAATCAAGGATGACACAAACAAATGGAAAAACATCCCATTCTCATGGGATTAGAAGAATCAATATCATCAAGATGTCTATCCTACCTAAGGCAATCTACAAATTCAATGCAAATTCCTATCAAATTGACAGCATAATTTTTCAAAAACCTAGAAAAGACAATACAGAAACTCATATGGGCACAAAAAAAGATTGAATTGCTGACGCACTCCTCAACAAAAAGAACAAGACAGGAGGCATCACACTTCCAGACATTAAATTTTATTGCAAGGCTATAGTAGCCAAGACAGCATAGTATTGATACAAGAATAGATACATAGACCAATGGAACAGGATAAATAATCTGGAAATAAAACCACAAACTTTCAACCAATTTATCTTTGACAAAGCTGACAAAAACAAACATTGGGGAAATGATATCATATTTAGCAAATGGTGCTGGACAAAACTGGCTAACTACATGTAGAAGAACAAAACTTGATCCCTACCTATCACCACACACAAAAATTGACTTAAAAAGGATCAAGGACATAAATGTGAAGCCTAAAATTATGAAAATCTTAAAATTTAGTGAGCACCCTCCTGAATATTGGAGTAAGCAATGAATTCATGGTCAAGGCCTCAAAAGCAAATGCAGCAAAAGCTAAGATTGACAGGTTGGACCTTATCAAGCTAAAACGTTTTTCACAACAAGATATACCATCAAGAGAGTAAAGAGACAAAACACAGAATGGGGAAAAATATTTGCAAACTATGCATTCAATGAGCATCTGACATCCCTTTCAAGGGATTTAAACAAATCAACAGAAAAAACCCCAAATAACCTCATTAAAAAGTGGGCAAATGTCATGAACAGACACATCTCGAAGGAAGTCATCCAAGTAGCCAACAAACATATGAAAAAATGCTTGATTTCATCAATCATTAGATAAGTGTAAATCAAAATTGCAATGAGATATCGTTGGTCAGGATGGCTATCATTAAAAACTCAAAAAACAACAGGTGTTGATGAGGCTACAGAGAAAAGGCTTCTACACTGTAGGTGGGAATATAAGTTAGTTCAACCTTTGTGGAAAGCAGTGTGGCAGTTTCTAAAAAAAACTAAAAATTGAACTACTGTATGATCCAGCAATCTCACTTCTGGAAATATACACAGAGGAACATAAATTTCCCTACCAAAGAGACGCCTGCATACACATGTTCATTGCAGCACCATACACAATAGTAAAAACATGGAACCAACCCAGATGCCCGTTGAAGGTGGACTGGATAAAGAAAATGTGGTGCATGTACATGATACATATGCAGCCATAAAGAAGAAAAAAAAATCATGCCCTTTTCAGCAACATGGATGCAACTGGAGACCGTAATTCTGAGCAAACTATCACAGAAACAAAAAACTGAATATCATATGTTCTCATCATAAGCGGGACCTAAAAATTGGGCATATATGTACAAAGGTAGCAATAATTGAAGCTGTGCATCACTGATGGAGGTTGAGAGATGAGGGGATAATGGGCAGACAACCACCCATTGGGTAACTTGTCCTCTACTAGTGGGAGAGAGGGCTTACTAGAGGCCCAAGCCTCACCTGCATGCAATCTACCTTTGTAGCAAATCCTCACGTATACCCCACAACTATACAATTAAAAAGATGCCTGATGTTATTAGTTATAAAGGAAAAGCAAAATGAAATCCCAGATGAGATATTATCATACGTTATTAGCATGGCTGACATTAAAAAGACTGACCATAAAAAGTGCTGATGAAATTGTGGGACAATGCTTTTAGTGGGAATGCAAAACTGGCATAACTACTTTGAAAACAATATGACAATATCTTATGATGCTAAACATATACCTGACATATAATCCAGCAATTTGACTCATAATTATTTCTCCAAGGGAAATGAAAAATATGTGTATATTGTGTCCTATACAGGAATGTTCATGCCAGTCTTATTCATAGATCCAAAAAGTGGAAACTACCTAAATAGCCATTGACTGGTGAATGAATTAAAAATTGTCATATTTCTATACTATGGAATATTAGAACTAAAATGTGGTAAAATATTAATGCATGTGACACCATGGCTATATCTTAAAAATATTATGTTAAGTGAAATAATTTAGATGTAACAGACTACTTGCAAGACTATAGTGATAGAAAACAGATTAGCAGCTGCCTGAAGTCACTCATCAGAGAGGATGAGTGATTGCCAAAGGTCATGAAGAAACTTTTTAGGGTGATGGAGTTATTTTGTATCTTGATTGTAGGTGTTATATACATGACTGTATGCAATTACCAAATTTCATCGAATTGTATACCTAAATGAATTTTGTCTTACATAAATTATAACTTGATAAAAAGTAAAATGATTGTAGAAATGCAAGGTGGATTAAACACTAAAAAATAAATATGGCATAAGGAAACATTAAAAGGGAAAAATTATTTGATCCTCCCAACAGAAGCAGAAAAAGTATATAAAACTTAACATCTGTTTATTATAATATATTAAACACATAGCATAGGAAAAATACAAGGGGACTTCATTAATCAGGTCAATAATATCTAACAATAAGACTTCAGCAAACATTATCCTTAGTGGTGAAATTTTGAAAGATCAATGTTTGAAACAAGGATGCCTGCTAATTGTCATTTTTCTAGTCATCAATTTATTGGGGTATCTGTCTGCAAAAATGTAAGAAAAAGAAACAAAATTATTTAGAACCCAAACCAAGGGAAATGAGGATCAATAGGAGGCCCAAACTTTACCTGTATGATGACCACTTAAGTACCTAATCCTGAATTTTACCCATCTTCAAAATAAAAGAAATAAAGAAATAAAGCTATCATGTCACATAATTTATGATTATGTATGGATGAAATTAAAAACAAATCTACATGTAAATTATTAGAAGTGGTAAGCAAAGTTAGCAAATTTGCTGAGCACAAGGTCTCTATATAAAGTAAAAGCATTTTTGAATGCCAGCAACAAATAGAAAATAAAATTTTAAGATGCTATGTCTAAGAATAAATCTAGCGAAAATGTCTAGGAATAAATCTAGTGAAATGTGAACATGTATGATCTCTACAAAGAAAACTAAAAAATGTTGAGAGAAATTTTAAAAAAAGATGCTATACCAAGCTCATGGGTTGAGAGACTCAATATTGATGTATATATAAGTGCAAAGGGCCAAGATTTGCCAACACACTCTTGGCGTAAAAGAAGTTGAGAGGACTTATGCTATCAGATATCAAGGCCTAGTATAAAGCTGTACTAAATAATATTGGCACAAAGAAAACTATACCAAGGGATAGGCTAGATGTTCTGGGAACAGAACAATTTATTTCTGACAGGAAGCACTGCAGGAGAGTGGGCAAAGAAGAATAATTTCAATAGATGTTTCTGAGGCAATTGCATATTCTCAGGGGGGAAATGATGCTTCATTTCTACCTCACATGATACACAAAAAATTAATTCAAAGTAGAGTCTTAATAAGAATGTTAAAGGCAGAAACATACAACTTGCACATTACAGGATAGGAGACTATCTTTATAAACTCCAGATAAAGAGAGTTTTCACAGACATGACCTCCCAAGTGCACTAAAGATAAGGGACATGTCAATAGATAGGATAACATTAAAATTAAGGGTTAAGACACCAAGCAGCAGAAGATATTTGTGTAACAAGTAACACACAAGGGGCTAGTGTTGGTATTATATAAAGAACCACCAAAAATGAATAGAAAACAAGCAAGGGTGCTGAACAGGTGTTTTACAAAAGAATATATCCAAATATCCATACACATGTGGAAAAGTGCTATACTAATTAGGAAAGTACAAATTAAGGCTACTAGGAGGTACAATGTGTACCCCCAAATGGCTAAAATGATAATAACTGGCAATGCCAAATATTGAAGAGAATCAGGGACTACAGAAGCTTTCTCATACTGATGGAAAGTTTACTTAGGAAGTACAATTGCTGATTACCTATTAGTGTTAATATTTGTATATGCTATAGTCTTGAAATTTTACTCTTACTTAGCTAACAGATGTGTGTACATGTGCATTGAGACTGAATAAGAATGTTCATAGCACATAATTTATTATAGCCAAATACTGGAAACAATTTAAATGTTAATCAATAGTAATATAGATAGATTGTGCAATAGACATACAATACAAATACCGAATAACAATGAAAATGAATCAACTATGGCTGCATGCAATGGCATGGCTAAATCTCACAACCAGAATGTTGAAGAAATAACACAGACAAAATTCCATCATCAGGCAGGCACGTGGGTTCATTCATATAAAACTGGAAAACAGGAAAAACAAAACTCCAGTGTTAGGCATAAGGATAGAGATAATCTTCTGGAAGTATTTGGGAAGAGGGTATGAGGGATGTTTTTGGAAGGCTGACAATGTTTTATTTTTTAAAATCTGGACAGGTAATTAATTTTTTGCACCTGCATTGTGCTAATTTATTGATTTTTATGTGATTTTCTGTTTATGTGTTATGCTTTACAATCACATAAAGTAAAAATGTAAAGCAGTCATGATGATCTTCAAGAGAACAATTTCAGCAATGTTACTGAGACAGAAAGTTAAGGTAGGGAAAGGCTACAGGATGTAGAAATGACAGTTACACATCATTTTCAGGGGTGTTTGGTAATGGGAGTGAAAAAATGGAAAAAAATTAGTTATTTTAGTTATTGTGGTACATTTTAGCTGTTAGTAAAATTCTCTTTATTTGCGATTAAGAAGATATAAATTTGCCTTTTTATTTCCTGATACTTTTTCATAAAATTCCATTGATGAAGGTTCTTTATCTTTTATTTGAATGTCTATTCAAATTGCACTAAAATTAGATTTAGGAAGAAATAGACCCTTCTCTTATAGAGAACTATTTTCATAATTTTGTTCATTCCATATGACAACTAGGACTGAAAATTGAGGGAAAGCTGGGGATTATCTCAGCTATACAAAAGAGAGATATATTTGTAGAATTTTTCCATTTCCCTTTTAGGATTGCTGAAAGACTTTATGTTCCTGGCATGGCATAGAATTCTCTGTGGATGAGGTGATTTTGCTGTATTCTGTGGCTTCTGAAAGGGTCTCAGCCCAACCAGGTACCTAAAACAACCCATGTGCTGATTACAAGGGAAATTGGATAAAAGGTGCCTACTGCTGTTAAGACTCCTATCACACTGTACTATGTGATCTGCTTCATATTTTAGTTTTAAAACATAAAGTAAAATGAGAGTTAAAATCAGTAGTGCAGCAGTGTCTTAGAGAAAGAGTTCTATCTTGTCCTGGAGACAGAAACAAAGTAGAGTATGAAACAGGAAGAAACTTCACAGATAACCAGCCAGAAAAGTATTGAGTCAGAATGGGGTACAATTCTGATGCCTTGATACAAGAATTGTTTTATTCAGAGTCTTTTGATTGGAAGTAACTATCATTAACTTGACTTTGATCATAGAGTCAGAAAAAACTATGAGCTATTTCAAAATCCAAACAATTTTCATTGAACAATCTATGAATTGTGGCCCTACCAATCAGAATTTCATCTGATAAAATATCTAAATCAGCTGATTAGAGTAAGTTTATAAACCATATATAGTAAATTTTGCCAATGGTCAAGAAACATTATTACTGAATTTATTACAAAAACATTAATGTTAAGAATTTGATGTATTCTATCATTTCTTACTATGGAAACATTTATAATATCTCAGGTAATCTGGGGTTCCTGTCTCAGTGTATGGAAGTGGGAAATATACTCAAACTATAACTGAAAAATTTATTTAACCTGGAGATATTTGAATCCTATTCTGCCTTTCAGGGAAATAGTTTGATCTAAAAACAAAAACAAAAACAAAACCATGCAGCAACTAAGAACTCACAGTTAAGCATTCTGTAAACTAGGAACAGAATTTGCTTTCAAAGGACCCAGTGCAGATCTAGCCATGAGAATCTTCAATACATGTCTTTTTTTTTTTTTTTTTTTTAAGTAGGAATCTCCCTCTGTCACCCAGGCTGGAGGGCAGTGACAGGCTCTCGGCCACCACAGCCTCGACCTGCTGTGCTCAGGCGATCCTTCTGCCTCAGCCTTCCAAGTAGCTGGAACTACAGGCACACACCACAACTCCCGGCTAAGTTTTTGATTTATTGTAGAGATGAGGTCTCACCAAATTGCCCAGGCTGGTCTCGAACCTGTGGGCTCAGGCAATCCTCTCACCTCTGTCTCCCAAAGTGCTGGGACTATAGGTGTGAGATTACCTGAGATATTATAAATGTTTCTAATGATCATTTTGAGAAAATAGGCCTCTGATTTCCAATTTATTTTTGCATGTTATTGCTTGGAATATTGATGGCTTTTGTCCCGTGCTTCTAAAGAATTGATTTTATTTTGTCATTTTGTGGTTCACACCTGACTTGTGTATGTCTGCCTTGAGGTACAATAATAATTTTGCTCCAACCTTTCTCCAGGACTTGCTGTTTTGTTAGAAAATAATCTTGCAATGCATCAGGTAAGAGCAAAAGTAGATTTGCCACAGTCTCATGTGTTATTGGGATATGAGCTAATTTTGTTTGCTATTAATAATCAAATCTCATCTCTTGCTAATTGTAATTATTCAGTTGCTCAATCTAAATTTTTTTTGGCGTTAGTTGACTAGATATCCTCTTCTGAGTGGGTAGTTGAAGATTTTGAGGCCCTAAACCAGGGGTTAGGTTTGTTATAAAGTAACCAGCCTCGTGGGGATCACCATGGCTCAAATAGTAGATACGTTGGCATTAAAGTTGTGTGGTAGATGAATTGCATTAATGGACCCGTCCTATACCCTCTCTGTACTCACTCCCTTTGCCTTGTAATTCTTCAGTGCCCTCTGAGCTGAGTGTTCTATCTCATACCTTGACTTTGCCTTGTACAATGGCGTGTTAGCAAATGTGACCCTAGCAGAGGCCCGAACAAGTGCTTGCATATTTTTGCTCAGTCTCTTGCTACTCTGACTTCTATGAGAACATGCCTGGCTGGTCTGTCATAAGATGAGGCATGTGGAGCTGGGCTGAGTTGTCCCAGATACCCCAGCTAAGTTACTCTAGATCAGCCAGCAGCCACCATGCCCAGACTTGAGAGCAAGTCCAGCTGAGGCCAGAAGAATGGCTCAGCTGAGCTCAGCCTAAATCCACAAACCACATATTCCTGAGAAAATTAAATGTTTATACCACTGACTTTTGGGGCGGTTTGTACATAGCATTATTGTAGATAATGGATAGAAGGAAATATTGTCAATATTCAGTTTTATGATTAAACTGGTGGTGTAACACTTCACACACTTATTCATTTTGCTTGTCAGATTGTCAGTACTGGCCTGAAGGGACCTTCAAGACTTATGAAGGTTAATTGCTTGGAAGTATAGAAATATAAGACAAAGGCACTTAAGTTGTGGAAAAGATTCTTGCTTGACCGAACTTTAGTCAGGCTCTTCAACCTTCTCTTAGGCCCATCTGTGCACTTCCTTGTAAAATCCAGTTTTAGCAAAGAACTTGCTAAGTCAGTTTAGCAAGAAGTCCCTCATCCTTGATATCTGACCACCTTTGATATCTGTTCAAGTTCTTCTTCACCACCATCCCCTCACCATATCCCAGGTATATCTGATTCCCCTGGCCTGTCTTCAGCAAGAATCCTGTTAGTTCAGTTTAGTCAGAATCTCCCAATCCCTGATGTTTCCCCTTAGTAATTTTTCACCCACTGACCTTAGGTGTCATCTTCTTGGCTATAAATTCCCACTTACTCATGCTGTATTAGGAGTTGAGTTCAATCTCTTTCTCCCACTGCAAAATCCTATGGCAGTAGCCCTTATACCCAGTATGCTTGTTTTGCATAAGATCTTCCTTACTACATTTTAACAAGTGTCACTGAATTTTTTTTTTTCTTTAACAGTTGCCCTTTCTCTTTTGTAGCTGAGTTGGCAAAGGGGGACGGTGGACATAGAATTAGGCAGTAGCTTGGTGACAGTAGTGGCTTCTCTTTTGCTATAGACAAACTCATCAGTCAGAGGACTGCAGATGTTAAAAAGTGGTTGTTTTTCTTTGTGTCCCCCATGCTCTATTCATTGACTAGCTGGACACAGAGTCATTTAATGGTAAGAGAAAACCACCAGGGACTATTTGTGACCCTCAGGAGGCATTTGAAATGTGTAAATCATGTTTTTCTAGCTACTAAATAGTTATTGCAACTTGTTTAGCAGATCATAGGGAACTTCAGATCATATATGTTTTAAGATTTCCGACTTTAGGAAAGATGTTTAATTCCATTTTGATGTTTTTTTACAGTGGAATATGGAAAACAGTGCAAGTGTATTTCTATAAGTGGATTCTTATTTAATAATAAAAATAATACCAATCTTAATAATTTTTTCTAGATTAGAACTATAAAGCTTCATATACTCAACTGAGTTAAAGTTACCAGGGAGTTAGGAAAAGCAGAAGTTTAAAATAGCTCTGAGAAATACTATTTGGGTGATTCTGCTCACAAATCATCTTATTTCACAAGACTCTAGGGAGTTTCATTGCTCCCTGCTGCCACTGGGTCGTTTTTCAGTTTGAAGTTTTGAGGTGACTCACCTGAAAATTGAGTTAAAAGCAGCCTGAATAAGATGGCTCACCCAAATGACAGATGTAATATTTGAGACTTGCCAGGAGTGAAATGCTTCAAGGAGTTTTCTCTCTCTCTCCCATACATTTTTTTCCTTCAAGACTGACCCACTTGGAAACTTTGGAATTGCTAGCTCATTTCTTGGTTTAAAAAATGTATATCATGACCTTCAGACAACGAAGACTGTGATAACTTGCACAATATGACACTTTTTTCCTTGGGTCCTCATAGAAATAACTGAAGAAATAGAAAAATATCAAGAAGCAGATATTGTTACTAGAAATGATAAATAAAGTAACTTAAAAAGTTGAGAACAAGCCGGGTTTGGTGGCTCAGCCTGTAATCCTGCGTCTTGGGAGGCTGAGGTGAGTGGATTGCCTGAGCCCGCGGGTTCGAGACCTGTCTAGGCAACTTGGTGAGACCTCATCTCTACAGTAAATTAGCCGGGCGTGGTAGTGTGCGCCTGTAGCTCCAGCTACTTGGAAGGCTGAGGCGGAAGGATCGCTGGAGCCCAGCAGGTCGAGGTTGCGGTGGCCGGGAGCAGCCACTGCACTCCAGTCTGGGCGACGGAATGAGACTCCACTCAAAAAAAAAAAAAAAAAAAGATGAGAACATTAGTTATTCTTCTTTACATTTCATGCAGATTTTTCCAAAATGAAGGATACAGGGCTGACTGATAGTTTCAGAAATGTTCCACTGGTGACAAGTTTGTAAGGATGAGCCCTGCAGGCTACCTGGGGAAGGTGAAGTGTGCTCACTGGGCTCCTTGTCCCAGGACATGAACCAACAGCATAAGGAAGTGCTGTCTGAGGAGATTTTAGGGTTCCTTTAGGAGTCACATCAAGCAGAAAGCTGCCAGCAGGGCAAAACATCTTCCTGACACATTTAGTTTTTTCATTTGATGTGCTGAACAGCAGCCAGGGAAAGCAGATTGGGCAAGGTTTGCCACAAATCTGGGCATTATGAATGAACCAAAGAGAAAAAAGGGCTGAAAGCTTATCATCAGTATAATGGATCACCAAGTAGACTTCCGTCTCCATATCCCAGCCTCTGAAACAGTCACTTGCACGTGTAATTCAGAGCAACTCAGCTTTCTGCTCAGAGTCTGAAAGACAAATTTTAAGAAAAACATAGAATTCAGTGAGATGGATCCAAAGAATGTGAGCCATCCTCATTAAATATGGATGTACTACAACAAAATGTCTCCATATGGGGCCAAAGAATGTGTTCCCAAACTTGAAAGGAGTAAGAAGCAGATGTTTTATTTCTAAAATATTGCCTACAAGAAAGAGAACAATTTTAAAATACTTTTTTTTGTGTGCTTTCAATACAATTCCAGAAAAGATGGAGCAGAGTCATGTGAAATAAAGCAAGAAGCATTAAAAAGAGGGCCAGCTGAGAGACATCGAGAGAGACAGAGAGAAAACACAAAAATACAGTGAGTTGGATGAGGTAGGGAAAGAAGAAAGGGAACTAAATTTAAAATCTGCATGAGAAAGACTAAGATTTGCATGAGAAGGACTAAAATAAAACAGCTTTTTCTATGATGTAATGAATCAATGTAGAAGACACCTTTGAGACGCTCTTCCAGAATTCAGATGAAGAAGAAAACAAAGAAATGATATTGATGAGAGAGAAGATGACATGGTCCATGAATCTTAAAGATACAGGGGAAGGATGTAGTGTTTTGAACAACCTCAGACTCTAAACTTAGTTTTCCTTTAAAAATTACCTGCAAAGGCCGGGCTTGGTAGCTCAGCCTGTAATCCCACGCTCCGGGAGGTCGAGGTGAGTGAATTGCCTGAGCCCGCGGGTTCGAGACCCACCTGGGCAACTTGGCGAGATCTCATCTCTACAATAAATCAAAAAATTAGCCGGGCGTGGTAGCGCGCGCCTGTAGTTCCGGCTACTCGGAAGGCTGAGGCGGAAGGATTGCCGGGGCCCAGCAGGTTGAGGCTGCGGTAGCCGGGAGCGGCCACTGCACTCCAGTCTGGGCGACGGAGTGAGACTCCAACTCAAAAAAAAATAAAATAAAATAAAAAAGAAATACAAAGAAGGAATGAGTTTCTGAGATTTTTCTGATTAATAAAATTGAGTACCCAATCTCAAACCAGGCGGAGTGGGGACCAAAGGGAGGCCCAAACTTTACCTGTATGATGACCACTTATGTACCTAACCCTGAATTGTACACCACATCTTTGAAATAAAATAAAAATAAATAAAATTGAGTAGAAAAGGTTCCTTGAGAAACATTCTAATCTAGGAGCTACTGATTCCTAGACTCAGTTAAAGAAGACAGCTAGATTTATTTTTGGAGAAACTGCTTGAAACTCTGAAAGGCAGAAGTCAGTTTTTGACAAGTACAACTAACTTCTGGGCATTATTGAAGAATGCTGACCAGATGAAAAGGGACATGGACCAGGGCTTTGGGGAGAAAGACAACATGATGGACAACACTGAGTTACTGCAATGGCGGGGCTGCCGCTCTGGGTTTTTGACTTGGTAAGAGTTTGTAAGAAAGAGCAAACAGCCTCAATCTTGCAGGCAGGAGCTGTGTGTGGCGGTACTGTATACATGTCTGGGATTGCAAAGAGCTTCAGGAGTGAAAAGCTTACTTCAGGAGCTCATTCCCAGGGAGAACGTTCACATTTTATTGACTTATGCTCACTTAATGCCTCTGACAATCTAAGTAGGACAGAACCATGAGGTGCTGTTCATAGGTTGTGTTCCATACCCAATTCTGCTTTTTAGTCATTTATTTGCCATCACCAGTGGAGTTCGTGCTGTGCCCCTCATGTGTATTGGCGTCTTGGGTACAGCTGCAAGACAAGTCCGTGCACTCAAGGCTCTTTGGAATAATGGTGGGTACCCCGCGTCGTGAACATACAGAGCACTGGCCAGGGTTGGCCTGGTTTACTTCAGGAGCACAGAGCAGGGACCCAAGTCAGAATGGTAGGTGAGGAAAGACCCGCCAGAGGGCAGGCCTCTGTACAGAGGCAGAGGGATAGCGTGAGTTTGCCAGCTACAGGTGGGGCAGAAAGAAGCTTTAGGCAGAGAGCCACAGGTACGGAGGCACAGGGCCCAGGAGGCCCTCAGTGTACCTGGGAACGGCTAGGGACTGAGCCTGGCTGGGTGGGAGGTGGTGGAGACCGGGCAGGAGAGGTGGGTGAGGTGAGCTGTGAGGATCCTGGAGGGCCACGTCGGAGCTTCTGAAACCTGTGGGAAGCCTCCAGGAGGCAAGCAGCCATGGCACTCGGGTGCTCTTGGAGCCGCTGGACAGTCCGGTCTTATTGTCTCCTCTAGTGCCTGGTTTTCAGGTCTCTCTGTGGTAGGTGTGACTAATAATCACATTCTGTTTTATGAAGGTGTGGCTTTCCCATTTAATCTACAGCACAAAATACTTTGGATTTTCAAGTGCAGTGTGTGTGGATAGATGAAGCCAGACAATGACTGTGTCTGGAATATTCCATCAGGGCAGGGCCATGCCTCTCCCAGCACCAGGCTTAGTTTGGGTCTGTGACAATGTTGGGGCTGTCCTATTGCATCCCATGTTTCTCCCACAAAACCCTGTCATTAAATGAAGACTAACTTCTTCCCCCGTCAGTGGCATCTATGACACTTAGATAATTCAGCATTCAATGATATATTTTGCTTATTCTCGAAATATTGAATGCAGACTCTTAGAGGGTGGGGGCCTTGTATGTTCTTCCCCATTCTTCTTACAGTCTAGCCTCAGGGACCCCCTCTAAGAAACAGCCTTGGGTCTTAGAGAGGGAGAGACCTCTTGGGTAACTGTGGGGTCTTCTCTCTCAGAGCAGTCGTATCTTTGAGCCTTCGGTAAGTCATTTGACTTTTCTGTACCTTGGACATTTCAATCAGTGAGATGAAATTAATTCTAGCTCTCTTCTAAGACAGCAGAATTCATTCATCCATTGAGTCATTCACCAACATTTTGCAGGTGTCTGTGCCTGGTATTGTTTTAGGTATTGGAGATGCAGCAGTGAACAAATCAGACAAGAGTCCCTGACATCACGGGGCTTATGTTCTACAGTGGGGAGGCACCCTCAGTCAGTAAATACCGCATACGTAGTTGTCAGAGTAACACCAGAGGAGAGGGAAGAAGGAAACCCGTTGGGAAGGTGGGCAGATGATCAGGAAATTAATTACTCACTGAAAGATGACACTGGAGCCAAACCCCCGTAGGAGAAGTAGCCACCTGTGTGGGTGTCCAATGGAAGAACATTCCAAGGAGAAGGACCGGCTAAAATGCCCGGTGCAGGAGAGTGGCCGGCGTATTTGAGAAAGGACAAGGAGTTCAGTGTGCCTGGGCAAAGACAACAGATGAGAGCATTGGAGGAGGGGCAGAGGGATCCCGGAGGAAAGTCAGGTCTGTTATAGACCTGTGGCTTTCACCCTGGGAGGTGGGAAGCCCTTGGGTGGTTTGGCGCAGGGGAGTCACAGGATCTAGGCTCTAACTGGTTTCTGGCTGTTGTGCGGGGTGTGATGGGAATGGACACAGGGGCATCGCTCCAGAGGCTGTTGGGATAAGCTAGAAGGGAGAGGATGAAGGCTTAGAAGTGGTCAGATTCTGGATATACTATGAGGATGGAGCAGACAGAGTTTGCCGATGTATTAGCTGTGGGGTGCAAGAGTAGACGAAGTAAGGCGTAACCCGAGGATTTTGGCTGACCCCCTGGGAGGATGAGGTTGCCATTTGCTGCGGTGGGGGATGGGGAGGAGCCAGTGTGGACGTCGGCAGGTGGCTTAGACACACCAAGTTTGAGATGCGTTTTGGCTTCAAAGGAGAGGCACAGAGCCGGCGGGTAAGATAGCAGGCGAGAGGTCAGGGCTAAAGCTGTAACTCGGCATCTACATTGATCTGGCTGCAAATTAGGTGACCAGATGGTATTTGCAGCTGTAGGGCTGATGGGATCTCCCGCTGGGGAAGTAGATTCAGAAGGATTGAAGGTCTGGCCCTGGAAGAGGAGGAAGTGTCAGGGGGAGTATCTGGAAGGAGACAGGAAGCCAGGGAGTTGGGTGTCTCAGGACCACCAGAAGAAAGGAATGAGGTACTTAGCCAGTGGGTCGTTAATAATGCCACTCTTACAAGCACAGATTCGCAGAGAAACAAAGCCAATAGGAAGAGGAAAGAGAGACTGGGGATATACCAATGTCGTATTAGCAGATGGTCCATTACAAAAATAAAAAAAATAAAAAACTCCCCTATTTAGGTCTCTTGTAATTTTTGGCTTAGGTTATTTACCACGGATGTGGGTTCTGTTTGGAGCAGAGAATGAAATCCCTAAGCCTGGAGTTCCTCATTTCCAGATAAAGGTGCCATTTGCCGAGAGGGAGTGATCCAAGGAGGTTTTGTCCTTGAGGAACAAATTCTGTCGCCTGTCTGTATTTGCTAATAGCTTTAGTGCAGTCACCATTATAAAACACCTCGGCTGGGAGGAAGTGATGAGTAGAACACGCTTTACTGGAGAGCAAAGCATCCATGTAGCCACAGGAGGGTGGGCCAGGGAAAGAGATCGATGGACCAGAAGAGAAAATATATTAAATACAGATTTTGCATATGATGATGTCATCATTAGAACGTAAACAAATGTTTGAAAGTGGTGCTGGAAACAGGCAAATAATTGGGTGGAGAAATGTCAGGCATCACCTCATATCCTATAGTATAATTGAGTGGATCTTAATACAAGCGATGAAACCATAAAACTAAGAGAATCTTGGCGCATGGCTCTGTCTCAGGCTGGAAAACAGGTTTACGTGGACGACACCTGAGGCTGAATCCAGAAAGTAAAATACCGCTAGACCTGACTATGGAAAAGTGAAACATCTGTGTGTTCAAAAAACAGCCTGGAAATGTTTGAAAGGCAAATGGCTGGAAAACAAGGCAGTGTTTGTGACCGACAGAGGGTTCAGGTGATTCCTAAAGGAGCTCTTAGAGGGAGGGGCCTGAGAGAATTACAAAAGAACCGGAAAGAGAGTTCAGGGGACGAACATACATGGCTGGTGGGGCATGGGGGGTGCTGCCCCCATCAAGGCCACATGATGGGGCGTGGCAAGTAGCAAGAGGTGACTTTCACCCATCACGCGAGGCGGCCTGCCACCCCTCCTGTGCTTGTCACTGGTCGCAAGGCTGCTGCTCCGTCAAGACTCCTGTCCGGGTTCCTGCTGCTCCCCACTGGGGCTTGTCCATGGCATCCGTGGCCACGTGTGGTGACTTCCCTGCACACTGGCCTCGACGCCCCTTGGCCGCCCCTCCCCGATGCCCCTGTCCTCCCCAGCCTCTGACATCCGCCCCCGTCTGTCATCCATACCTGTAGTTTCCACAGGGCACTGACTCCCTTCCTTCCACCTCTGATGCCAACAATCTCCTGGCCCCAGGGGGGCCACTCACTGCTGCTTTCACTGCGGCCTCTCCTGTCCCTCTGTCCTTGGCTTAAACACCAAGGTGGCTCAGTGTCGTCCTTCCCTTGCCCCCCTCTCTCTCTTTGCTGTCATCCCTTTACTAACCGTGACCCTGGTTGAAGCCGAGTCCCTGCATGTCCGTGCCTGGCTGAATGTAGCTCAGAAACGCAGACGCCCACGCGGATGGGACGTCCAGCAGGTCCATAATGCATCCCCGGGCCCCACCCTGTTTCCTTCATCCTTCACTGTCCCTTTTCTTCGATGACATTTCCTATCTTCACTCTCGGCGAACACGCTCGCTCCGCACCTCCCCAAACACAAAACCAAACCAACCAACATGGAGACAGTGGAGCCCACCCCACCATGGGGTCCACGTCTCTGCTCCTGGCATTCCTCGGGGCGTGGTGTGAACACTCCCACACGCGCACCCTGCGTCCCATCCCTTTTTACCCAACTAAGACTTTGTTCCAGCGATTCCCGTCAATTCTTCCCCCTTACAGGATTACTTCCATCCTCATCCAAATGCTATTTTATTTCTGCCACGTTAAACATAAAGAACCCTCTGTCTTGACAGAACGCCCTTTCTCTCCTTCCCTTGGCATCAGGGCTCCTTCGGAGATTCGTCTACACTCACTGCTTCTACACTCTCTCTTGAGGCCATGCCTGCCAGGGTTTCGCTTCCCTCACTCCACTGAGCCTGGGTCTCGGCTCACTGCAAACCCCTTCACCCCTCTCCACGCGGCTTCCAGCTCACCACGTTCTCCCACCTCCTTCCTGGCCCCGACGACTCCTGTTCAGTGTCTGCTGATTCCGTCCAACACCCAATGCTCTAACACAGGGGCTCCCGCTTGTTCTTGGGACTGTTCCCCTCTTCGTCTCCCCTCTGCGGGCTGTGGGTCCCCGGTGTGTCTGCAGCCTCGAGCTCTCCCTAGGCTGCAGGCTCTTCCAGCCACCCAGCCGACACCTTGCCAGGCTGTCCTCAGTGCGCTCACACTGGACAAGTCCACTTGAGGCCTCCCCACCCCCGATTTGCTCCTCTGCGACTTCTCCAAGCCGCGCAGGCCAAAACGCCGGGCATCACCTGACTCTTCGTGTCACCTTGCCCTGTCCCTGTACCGGCACACCCCGAAGACGGGCTCCGCCGTCACAGCGTGTCTAGACTTTGCTCTCCTCTCTCCATCTCTCTCTCCCACACCAGCTCTGTCCGTTTCCTCCATCACCTCCCTCCTGGGTGACTGCGGTAGCTCCCTCCTCCCTGGGCCCATCCAGCCTTTTCCAAACAGGAGCCGGGGACCTTGTCAAGCCCCAAGTCCGCCTCTCCAGGGTCCCCTTCTCTTCCAGGGAAAAAGCTGAAGTCTGCACCGTCCTCCACCACCCGCCCTCGCTGCCCCTTCTTGTCCTGTGACTCTGCCGACCTCACCCAACACGTTGCTCTCCCCTGCATTCTCTGGCCACATGGATTTTGCTTTCCTCCAGCTCGCCAGCCAGGCTCTTGTCTCAGCTGGGCCTCATGTCTACAGTCTTTTTTTTTTTTTGAGTTGGAGTCTCACTCTGTCGCCCAGATTGGAGTGCAGTGGCCGCTCTCAGCCACTGCTGCCTCGACCTGCTGGGCTCCGACGATCCTTCCGCCTCAGCCTTCCGAGTACTGGAATTACAGGCACGCGCTACCACGCCCAGCTGACTTTTTTATTTATTGTAGAGATGAGGTCTCACCAACTTGCCCAGGCGGGTCTCGAACCCGCGGGCTCAGGCAATCCACTCACCTCAGCCTCCCAAGGCGTGGGATTACAGGCTGAGCCACTGAGCCCGGCTCATGTCTACAGTCTTACCTCCCTCCCTCCTGCAGGACTTTCATTCAAATCCCCCCAGTTAGTCCTTCTGTGCCTTTCCCCATCTAAAACGCACGCCCCCATCACCCCACACCTCCAGTCAACCTTCCCGGATTTCTTTCCCTGATGTCCCTTACTGACAAGCTCCCACTCCAGGAGGCTCCAGGAAGCAGGAAGCCTTGTCCCCCCAGCTCACTGCTGTATCCCAGCACCCCAGTGCCTGGCCCAGAGCAGATGTCCAATAGGTATTCTTTGGAGTGACAGCGGCATGAAACGTGATCGTGGTCAGCCTCGGCATGGCTGTGGCCAAACGGACACTCTCATCTTTGCTTGGAAGTTCCAGTGACTAAAGTCCTTCCTGAGAGCAAGGTGGCTACTTGAATGAAGAGCACTTAAAAGACTCATGTCCTGCACCCACAATTCAACTGCTGGGAATGTATTTTAAGAAAATAGGCCGGGCTCGGTGGCTCAGCCTGCAATCCCAGCACTTTGGGAGGCCGAGGCAAAAGGATTGCCTGAGCCCGCGGGTTCGAGACTCGCCTGGGCAACTTGGCGACACCTCGTCTCTACAATAAATCAAAAACTAGCCGGGCGTGGTAGCGCACTCCTGTAGTTCCAGCTCCTTGGAAGGCTGAGGCGGAAGGATCACCGGAGCCCAGCAGGTGGAGGCTGCGGTGGCCGGGAGCGGCCACTGCACTCCAGTCTGGGTGACAGAGTGAGACTCCAACTCAAAAAAAAAAAAAAAAAGAAAATAACAAGAAACACAGAGACATACAAAATAATGTTCATCCCAGTTATTTATAGTAAACGGAAATTGGAAGCTATGGAATGTCTGCAATAAAGAATGACTTAAAAATTATGCGTTAGGCCGGGCTCAGTGGCTCAGCCTGTAATCCCAGCACTTTGGGAGGCCGAGACAAGTGGATTGCCTGAGCCCGCAGGTTCGAGACCCGCCTGGGCAACTTGGCGAGACCTCACCTCTACAATAAATCAAAAAATCAGCTGGGCATGGTAGCCTGTAATTCCGGCTACTTGGAAGACTGAGGCGGAAGGATCGCCTGAGCCCAGCAGGTTGATGCCGGGGTGGCCGTGAATGTGCCATTGCACTCCAGCCTGGGCGACAGAGTGAGACTGACTAAAAAAAAAATAAATAAATAAAAAAATAAATTATGCATTAGCTAAACAAGGGATATTGCATGATCATAACAGCGATGCCTTTGAAGAATGTGTAATTTAATGGGAAAATTTGCATTGTGTATTTCAGAAAGCAAAGATACAAAATTTAATACAGAATTATCCTAGATGTATATATGTTTGTGTATATACACACACGCACATCCACACAAATATAATAGTGTGTCTATAAAACACAGGGACATACTGCTTTTCTGTGTGTGATAAATTATCTATTCCTTATGCGTTTCTCCAAAATGTTTAAAATGAGACTTTTGTGATTAGAAGCACATACGCCTTTGATGTTTTTTTCCCAAGGACGACCATTGTTTTACCGCCTGTCTCGCAGTGTTCTTACTTGGGGCAGGGTGGACGGGGTGTGTGGACAGGGAAGGATCCTCACTACCTCCCAGAGCATTTCTTTTTGAGTTGGAGTTTCACTCCATCGCCCAGGCTGGAGTGCAGTGGAACACTCACGGCCACCCCAGCATCAACCTTTTGGGCTCCAGTGATCCTTCTGCCTCAGCCTTCCAAGTAGCTGGAACTACAGGTACCTGCTACTATGCCCGGCTAATTTTTGATTTATTGTAGGCACGAGGTCTCACCTAGTTGCCCAGGCTGGCCTCAAACCCCCAGGCTCAGGTAATCCTCTCGCCTCGGCCTCCCAAAGTGCTGGGATTACAGGTTGAGCCACCAAGCACAGCCCAGAGCATTTCTTCTTAGGCTGTTCTCCCCTTCCCTCCATCTGCCTGGCCTGCTGTCCTGCGTCTGTGGGAGCTGAGTTCCAGTGCCATTGCTAGGCAGGGCTGGACACACATGGACACATCCAGAGGAAGGCTTTTCGCACGGCTGTCCAAATTCAGTTTCATGCCTTGGCTCTGCGAGAGTCCTGAGCACATCGGCCTCCTTCCCTGTCTGTAGCCACCACTGGAGACCAGGCCCTCCCCCATCCTGTCCTGTGCCTGAGCTGTCTCCATCGCCTTTTAACCCAGAATCAGGGTGAGTGGACAGGGGTCAGGGGCGAGAGGGCCTTTGCCTTGCACTGTCCAGGGGATCTCGCACCTCCCTTCCTGACCCCACCTCCAGCACGTGGCAGGCCTGCCGAAGAGACCACGTTCACTGAGCCCTGGAGGACCCCTGCTCACTTGCTTGACAGTTCACCAGTCACGTTGACACGCATGGCCATATTCAATCCTCACAACGGTCTTCTACACTTTAAGGTAATAGGAGAATAGAAGAATAGCTTTCATCATTTTTTCCCCCTTCGCAATTGGCATAAAACCTGTAATAAAACTGAATATTGAACGTCTTAAAAGAAAAAATCCACAGGCGAGCATCATGCCTATATAATGCATGCATCTGCTGCCCCCTGGTGGACCTAACTTCTAACAGCAGCTTGATTTTTTTTCTCCCCTTTTATAGTTGGTGGGAATAATTCTTGTCTTATTTTCCTTAATATATTCGTGGATTCCAGGATTCAGCAGTTTCTTCGTAATAGCAGGGGAATTTATGTTCTGGCTTTGCCACTTACTAGCTGAGTAAGTTGATTAATTTGAGTAACTTTTCTGTGTCTCAGTTTCCTATCCAGTAAAATGGAGACAGTATTAATAACGTATCAAAACCCAACCTCTGTGAAGTGCTTTGTATTCACTCACTAAATTTCCACAAAAACCCTGCTTTATAGGAACAAAAAATGCAACTTCCATTTTACAAATAGAAAATCAAAGAGCCCGGAGAAAAATCGTTCTTACTTCTCAGAGAAGTGTGAGACTCACATGCATTAATATATGTAACATGATTACAGGGGACCCGGCACAGAGTAAGTGTTCAGTGACATCATTGCCACTGTTAGTATGACAGGATTGGTTCTGTGACAAAGGCATTGTGAAGGACCACAAGGATCCTTGTTGATATTTGGGCTACTCTCATTTTTTTTCTCTTCTTCATTTTTTTTTTTTTTGTTGTAAAGACAGGGTTTTTGTGGAAATTTAGTGAGTGAATACAAAGCACTTCACAGAGGTTGGGTTTTGATACGTTATTAATACTGTCTCCATTTTACTGGAT
>CAUYQG010170658.1:0-15956 GCA_963574415.1 Tarsius wallacei | reverse complement strand
TCACTAGTCATCAAAGAAATGCAAACTAAAACTACACTCAGGTACCACCAACTCCAGTCAGGATGGCCATCATCAATAACTCAAAAAATAACAGATGCTGGAAAGGATGTGGCAAAAAGGGAATACTTCTACACTGTTGGTAGGAGTGTAAACTAGTACAGCCTCTGTGGAAATCAGTGTGGCAATTCCTAAAAGCTATAAAAATCGACCTTCCATGTGACCCTGCAATCCACCTACTGGGAATATACCCTCAAGAAGGAAATGCTATTTTTAAATTACCTGCAGCGCTACTTGAATTTTACCTATGTGTTCACAATCAGTAGCCTATCTGGGACATGGACATCGGTCTATCCTATAGTTTATTTCTCAGAATCTATGTTTTCTGTGTATGGTCAGATCCTTGTAAATGCAGCTCAGGAGTTTATAGACAACTTTGTTAGGTAGATTTCATGCATTCCTTCCTCTGCACAATCATCCCATTAATTTATGGCTTTCTGGAAAATCCCGTTTTTAGCCTTCTGAACAGAAAGATTGAGATTTAGTTTCCTCACCCTGCTGCACACTTTCTGCAGCTGTGCTCAAGTCCAATATCAACCAGCAAGAGGACAAAGATTAATGGCTCCCACCTGTTGGCGCCATTGCTCTCTGATCACATAGGAAAACTTCTGGCCTGCTGCAGTCTGGGACATGAGAAAACAGCGATAAAGTCAGAGTATTCCCCTCCCCCTGGACAAGTATTAGGGGAACCCCTTCTTACTACTCATGCTAGACTAAAGAATTTCTTCTGGAACTCTCTCTGTCCCAGTGTCTACTTCTGTCTTTGCTGAGAAATATTGGAGGAAAAAAAATTGGTAAACTTACCAATGGTTTGATAATACTTCAAATGCTGTTCTCTTGCAAATCTTTAGTAGTTACTTTTCAGAGTCTTCAAATAACTGCTTCTTATTCAGCTCTTATAGATCCATATAGTGGGAGGACAGGGATATATGTGCTTATTTCATCTTATCTGGAACCAGAACCCATGAATATATTAATATTTAAACCATTTAAAACTAAATAAAATTAAAAATTCAATTTCCTCAGTCACAGAATGCACATTTCAAGCGTTCAAAATCGCTAATTGTGCCTAATGGTGATTGTGTTGGACAGCACAGATACATAACATTTTTATCATCACAAAGAATTCTATTTGTCAGAAATATTCTAAATTAACTAACAAACTCAAGTGGAATAATTTGTCTTTAAATACCTCCAAATATTTTCCAATACATTTTGTTTTCTAGGTTGAAGAGTTTGGAAAATGCTGAAAGTTATATATCACATCTATGTACTAAAATTATGTTATTCAGTAAGACAAGCAGACAGACCCTTCTGGAAGCACTTGTGTAGCCTGCTGCCTCTGAGAAGGAGCTGTGCCAGGATCTTTTCCACATTTACAGGGCTACTTATCCACATCATCTCTTCTGGATCATGGTGCCTCAATTCTACCTGCCAACATTAAAAGAAAATGACAGTTGCCTGTTGCTGTAGGAGTTCTGCTCTTGTGGCTAACAGATGTTATTTTAAAAAATATTATCCACCTATAATAGGGATATGGAGATAGGGATATAATAGGGTATATGGAGTTGTTGTTATTGTTGATGTTGTTATTCTTTGTCAAGGAAAAAAACAAAAACAAAAACCGTCCCCTTGCTATGCTATGGTCTTTTTAACTAGCTCAGTTAGGAATGTATGGATAAATGTAAACCCTCAAACATTTTTATAATTTTTAGCTCTTACCCTTTGTTGTCTCTTTTAAAACTTTAAAAATGAGAGAGAGAGAGAAAGAGAGAGAGAGAAAGAGAGAGAGAGAGAGAGAGAGAGAGTGAATGAGAATGAGGAAGGAAGGAACAAAGGGTAAAAATTACCACATAACTCATTAATCTTTTTCATAGACTGGGTGTGGGCAGGGGGATTGTTCTCTGGTACATACAAGGGACATATTTAAACTCTCTTCTTATACTTTGTGCCTTTAATTTTAAGCCAGTACAAGTTTGTTATAAATTTTACAAATAAGTACAAATTTGAATCACACAAAACCTGTGGGAAAATCTGCCTCAGTGTGTCCTGATGTCATAGCTATGTTTTATGAGCTTTCAAAGATGACCCAGTGTAGAGAAGGGTGTGCTGGTCAGCGTTTAGCTGAAGAGGACACAGTTACTCCATAATTTAAAAATGATTTTTACAAGTTTTCCAAACCTTTGGTGCAGTTGAAATTTATCCCATTGAATTATTTGAGGTGTACATGCAATTTAATTTTTTTGTTGTTTCTGAAGTGACTCTCCAGGTTCCTGAAACCCATTTATTTACTAGCCCATATTTTGTGCACTGATTTCATATGACAGCTTTTTCATATACTACAACCACTGGATTTCAAGTAAGGGAGGGGCATAATCTATCTTCTCATTTATTTATGTCTGAGGTAGAGCTTTCTGTTTTTATTATCATTCCTCCCACAGAAAATGTACTATTCTGGACCCAAATCGGAAAAATGTCCATCCATATTATTTGTAGATTGTAATATGTCAGACTTACTTGTCATCTTAACAGTCTTATATATGTGGTTAACATTTACGATGGAAACCAAATGCTTCTACTAGAAAAGAGGAACATATGATAAGGTTAAGAGAGGTTTAGAATTAAATGAGAAACATTCCATTATTTGTCAGAAGTGTTTCTAATGTTCATCATGGTAACTTCTTGATTTAGTGACTAGACTATATAGAGGATACTTTAGTGTTTGAGTTACGGTGTCGCATAGCAGTTAAGGGCATAGACTTTGTACCAGATACCCTGAGTTTGAATCCTTATGATATTGAGAATGTCTCCCTATGCCTCAGTTTCTAAAATATTACAGTGGATAATGGTAGCCTTTTGCAGGGTCACTATGAAGAGTAAATGGTTATACTCCTGAAGCCCAGTACCTAATCCCTGATCTCTTCTGATTGCCTGTATGATTTAGGATCTGCTGGTGTCCCAAGGTCATGGAGTCATCCCTTATCAAGATTCTTTGCTTGAGCAAACTTTAGTCAGCTTCCTGAAGCTTCTGCTAGTTCCATCCGTGCACCTCCTTGTAACTTCCAGTTTTAACAAAGAACCCTGCTAATTCAGAAATCCCTACTCTTGGTATTTGATCACCCTCGATATTCAGTCAGGTACCTCATCCTCCATCATCCTCCAAACTGTGAGGGCCATCAGGACTTTTAAGTTATCATGACCTATGACATCACACTAACTTGGGCTTAAATTCCAGCTCCTTGTCCAACAGGTGTAACTCACCCAAGTCTCACCTAAGTTTCCTTATTTGTAAAATGGGTAAACTAACAGTGATTACCTTGAGGTGACATTGTAGGGATCAAATCAGATGCTTTTTGCACCTGCACCTGATTGTGAGAACCTGTTGACTTTTCTGGCCACTTGGCAACTTTCTGATCAGCCTTCCTGCCTTTTGTTCTATCCACAGGGCAGCAAAGAAAAGCAAGCTTTCTAGTCTTAACTCGAATTCTGGAAGGATCTGCCCTGAATTCCTCTTGTCTGTAGTCTTCTGGTTGTGATTATCTGGAAAAACAATAGGTTGAGTGAGCCCCAGCCTCTGAATAGTATAGGCACAAGGAATGGCTTTAATTTGGATTGGTATTTCATTTTTTTTTTCTGGGAGGGAAATTCACCTATTTTTTTGCTGCCCTCTTCCTTCCCTTTTTTCTTCCTGTCTCTCCTTCTCCTGTAGGGAATGTTAAAGAAAAAAGTTATTCAATGATATTTATTAAAGCATGGTAAAGCAGACTTCACTCAGGACCATTGTCGTAGGCCTGGGGACTACTGCAGTGGGGTCTTGAAGTGAGGAAGAGAGATTGGTCTCAATTCCAAATGTAGCATGGGCTAGTAGGAATTTATAGTCAATGGTCAGGGTGGTGTGTCAGTGGATAGAAAATTGCTAAGAAACATCAGGGATAAGGGTGATTCTGGATAAATCTTCCCAATGGGATTCTTGCTGAAGACAGATGAGGTTGATCAGATATCACCTGGAGGATGAGGGAGGATGAGGAACCTGATTAGATATTGAGAGTGATCAACTACCAACTGAATTAGCAGGGTTCATTGTTAAAACTGGAAGTTACAAGTCAGTGCACAGAGGGGCCTAGCAGAAGATTTCAGGAGTCTGGCTAAAATTTGCTCAAGAAAATAATCTTGATAAGGGGTGACTGCTTGCTCCCTCTTCTGCTCCCTGGAGTGGAAGCATTTGGCATTTCTAGCTCTGTGCCTGGTTGTTTCAGCAAACACAGCCTTGCCTCTCCTTGTTCACAGTGTCCTGAGGCCATTTCCCACCATCCCAGGCTATTGTTAACTATGTTGCCTTTTACCAACTCTGCTGTGTCTTCTCAGCCTAAGATGGTGGTTTCTTCTTGGAGGCCTGATTATTTTTTGCAGTAGTGTTAGCTGCTCTTTCAGAAACCACATGACCCTTACCAAATTATGTTATCGCCACAATACAATTTAGAGGTCTCTGAAGACAATGCTCGTACTATTTTTACTGGGATCAAAATGGCAAATAACATGCCCAATATATAACCCAATGCTGCTGAGCTGATTATTGTTTCATACTAACAGCAAACATTTCTCTAGTGTACTGCCAGTCTGTGGGCCAAGCACTTGACATGATTTTTAAAAATTTAGTATTAAAATAACCCTACAAAGGAGATAAAATAATTGTGCCCATTTTGCAGATGAGAGAGTACTTGAGGCCTGCATGCAAAGATGATATAGTTAGAAATTGACAAAGGGTTCAAAATTCATCTGTCTCATGAAGATTGGGTCCATGATAGTGTCTATTTTCTAATTCTTTATCTGTTATTTAAGAGATTATGAATGTTTCCTGGTGGGAGAGTCTTTTTTTGTATTCCTCAGTTTAGGTAGTGTCTGGGCATGGCTTGACAGGTGCTAACCGTGAGTGTCTCAGGAAGATGCTGATGGCCCAGAAGACAGCTGCTGAGTGGGCAAGGCCTGAGAACACCCTGCAGTCTCTCTTTCTTAGGCCACCCAGGAAGGGCATGGGAACACAGAAGGACATTAGGATTCCAGGTCAGTTTACTTTTCAGAGGATATTGTTCATGTGCTCCTAATGGGACAGTCAGGGCTGCAGACTCAGCTGCAAACTCAGCTTTCTTTTGAACTCAACGTTAACTGGAGAAAACTTATCTAAATTCTCTTCATCAGAATGTTCATAGATCTCTGGATGCTATTTCCTGCTCAGTGTTACAGCTTCCACAGGCTTCTCTCAGGCAGATGACCCTGGCTGGCCAACACTAGCGATGGGCAGGATTCTCTGAGGTCATGTCCGTCTAAAGGGTACATTTACAGGCCTGAATGTGCCCATATCCTAGTGCTTCTTTGCACAGCATGAGTCCAATGGCAGGCATGACCCAAACTTTCCGGGTTGATCAGAAAAGGACTTGTGAGAGGTCCAAACTGGGAGTAAGGAGCACAGGGCCATCTGGGGACAGTCCTCTCTCCCAAACTTAGCAAACACACTATTTCTTGCTCCATCCCAAGGATATTTCTATTCATGGACACAAACCTTTCATTGTCTCTTGTGTTCCCCTTCTGCATGTTTTCAAAGACTCCAGACACAGGGATAGCCTGAGTGGCATTTATCAAGACCCAAGGAAGGCCTCTTTTAAGTAAGAAGAGTAGAGAGAATGACAAAGAGTTAGAGTTTCTCCTTCTTGCATGACTTTGGTTCTGGATGCAATGCCTCCAACAGGGACAGTGGCAGCTAACACAGATGGGTCTGGCCACCACATGTTAGTTATGGAAACCATCTATTTTTTAGTTATTGGGGCACTGACCCTGCTGGCCATCAGCCAAGCCAACATGCCAAAATTAAAATGAATTCAAGGTAATTTCTATAGCAATGTGCTTTTGAAGTATGCAGTGTGCTCTACCCTGAGTTTACCTACGGGACTATTTCTTATGTGGAATATTGTCCAGTCAGTGCAGATTGCAGTTAGGGAGAAGAACAGATTGAGAATAGCTGATATACTCTGGTGACAACAGAAGACAGAGTGAGGAACAAACAACCTGCCATGAGACCGCAGGGAGAGGAGTGATTAATTCTGACATAAGCCTTATACACAAAGGGGAAACAACAGAAATAAACACAAATGAAATCAACACCTAACCTTCTATAATAAATAATGCATATCAATGAACAATTTTTGAGCTGGTCCCTCCAGCATCCCTTGGATGTCTATGTGATGCCACTACGGAGAGTCAATGTTGTCTGCGAACTCATTTCTGTGGGTACCCAGTGAACTAATTTTCTTAGATTTTTAGTGTTTAGCCAGATTTCTACTTTCTGAAGCTTAAGAGTTAAATAATTTATCTTTTTGTAGTCAGGCAGGAGTGTATGTAGCAACAATAGCTCACTTCCTCCTGTTTATAAAACTGCAACAAGAAAGCAATGCCTGCACAGCCTGCTGGAGAGATTGATGAGGACGCTGGGAGTTGGCAGTGACATAGGGAGCTGAGAGTCCTTAATCTTCCAGCAGAGCCACAGGCTCCTTGGGTTTTCCACATCTAGTGCACGAATGTTCTAGCAGCAGCAGCCCTGTTAACCTCTCAGGAGAGACATTTGAATAAATGCTTTTGAACTCATGTAGTATATTTTATCTGTAAGGACGGAAGTACATAGCTCACCCTGACATCCTGCGTATTTCAAATTACTATCGATAAGCGCTAAGCTGACATTTTTTGGAGGATAATTTTCTGGTAGCTTAAAATAACATTTTAGATGCTCTTTGTAATAGTATGTGAAATTGGTCCAGGTATTATCCTTCTTTTTGTAAGATATGGAAGCAATGGCCTCAAAAGAAAATGCCTTTGAGGCGATGTCTTCATAGTCGCTTCCCACATAATTTATAATAATACTGTTTCATATCGGAATGGCATTGTTTGCATTTGTAAACTCACTAACTGCTAATGTTTTTTTTTTTTTATTTAGGGAAAGGAGCAGGATGGCTATTGTTGTTCTTTACAGGGACAGAAATTGAGGACATGAAGGGTATTCCCGATGGGAGAGCCAGGACAGAACACATACCTTGTAATTTTTCTTTCAGCCAGGAAATAGAAGGTGTAGAATGGGTGATTGAGCCAAACAAACACACTGTCTCTCTGTCTCTCTCTGGGCCTCTCTCTTTCTCTCTGTCTCTTTCTGTCTCTCTCTAACTCTCTCTCTGTAACCTAAGTGAGACAGCTTCTGTAATGGAAAATCCTGCTGGAGAACAATTCCAGGAAGACTTGTGGCCAGTGGAAATCTGTCCATGGCCTTCTGAAGGCTATTGTAAAAGGAGACATAATCAAGAGACCTTGCTCAAATAACAGCTGAACTCTATGTAAAGAGAAGTTTGAATTTTACAGGATTAGCACTTTGAATACAGAAAATCACATCTGGTGTAAGAAAAGCAGATTCACGATGACTTACTTTGTATAGAATGAAGTGTCTTGTAGTTATTTATTTATTTAGGTATTTCCTTTCTGTGCTCCCATCGCTAAAGAGAACAAATTTTATATTCTTTTGAAATAACTATGATTGCATTGTTATTAAAAGGTATTTTATGTGTTTAAAAAGGAATTCAAAATCATTATAGAAAACATGGAAAATAAAACAGTAAAAACCATCATATTCACTCCTGTTTTCCTTTAGCATTCTATGTCTGGACCATGAAGGCATTTAATAAATAGTTATTGACTGAATGAAATGAACCCACAAACCCAGTTTGAGACAACCTATGCACGTTTGGCATACAGTGTAAAATGAAAATATTTGTGTTTTTAGTTCAATTAATTATATATACACACACATACATCTTGTGTTTATATGTATATTATATATAACTATATTATGTACAACTATGTGTATATACACATACAAACACACATATATACACGCATATACTCACAAAAGGTAACAAGATTTATTGCATAATGACTATTGATTGTGGAGTACTTCTACTCTTAAACTCACAATACTTTCTTAATTGTACTGCGATATGTATTATATTCTAAGCTTGATATAAATTATTAGTTGTTTTCTCTACTAGTCCTCTATGAGGACAGGGATACTGTCTTGTTTATTGTTCTCTCCTCACTTCATAGAGCTACACTGTACGTATCTAGTAAAAGTTTGTTGAGTGCATTAATGAATAAATGCATTTAAATAAGCAAATTGTCTTAATTTTTTTCTGTTTAAGAGGTTGTAGCACTTTCAGGTTTTCCTTTATTTCTTTTTTTATTTTAACCCAGTAGAACTTACCAAAGTGATTTCTTCATTGTTTTCTGACACCACCAATGGGAGAAGAATTAAAATATGGTGTTGTTGACAAAGAGAGCACTGCTCCTTTTTTCCCATTCTAATTCATATCCAATATTTAGTGCCACCTTCAACATATATTCTGAATCTGACCAATGTCTGCCCCCTTACCACATCATGGGAAATACATATTAAACTAGTTATTGCAAGGAATTGGTTTAAGCAATTGTGGGGACTGAATAGGCAAGCTGGACGTCTGTAGGGCATGCCAGAAGGAAGAACTGAAGCTGTTGGTCTTGGGGGATTAGTTTCTTCTTCAGGAAGCCTCAGCTCTAACCTTAAGGCTCTTCAACTGATTGAATCAGGCCACCCAGTTTTATCTAGAATAATCTTCATTACAAAATTACCTTCACAGTAACATCTAGATTTGTGTTTGATTGAATAATTAGGGACTGTAGCTTGGCCAACTTGACATGTCAAAAAGAACACCACAACTGTCAATATCCTAATCCAAGCCAGCAACTCCTGTCACCCGGATGATGTGATGCAAATTAATCTTTCTTATACATCTATCGTCCATTCTCCTTTCAATGGATCATAATGTCTTAAGGATATGACTGCATTTTCCTCTCAGTTTTTTACTTGACTAACTCAATTTCAGTCATGGTGGATAACATTGCTGTTTCTTGGACATGCAAAGCATTCACTTGATCAGGGTTTTTACTCTTGCTATTCCTTCTGGAGTAGTCTTCCCTTATTCAGATGGTCATGTGACACTGACTTCCTCACTTAATTCAGGACTTAACTCAAAGTCACTTCCTCAGGGTAATGGAAGACCATCATCATAATGGATAGAAATTTGGACTTGAACTACACGTGGTTTGAATTTGAAATAATGAGGCCACTTTCTAGTTGTGTGTCCTTGGACAAGTTGCTAAACTTGTAGACATGTCAAATGCAATTATTATAAGGATGACATGCTTTAATACATAGAAAATGAACTATGTGAGTACTAACTTTATTCTTTGGCTACCTTATGTAGACTACAATTACACTCCATTGCTCTAATTTCCATGCCTTGCTTTGTTTTTCTCCATTGTACTGTGATAAGTATTATATTCCAAGCTTGATATAAATTATCAGTTGTTTTCTCTACTAGTCCTCTATGAGGAGGGACTTTGTCTTGTTTATTGTTCTCTCCTCACTTCATAGAGCTACACTGTACACATCTAGTAAAAGTTTGTTGAGTGCATTAATGAATAAATGTATTTATTTATTTTTATTTTTTATTTTTTTTGTTATTGAACATCTATTTTTTAATGATATATAAATGCTGTCATGCAACACATTATTTTACAGACATCCATTATTATTTTAAAAATAAGTATAGAATTACATTTTATGTATGCATCACAATTTTTAATCAAATTGTTATGATTGAACTTTTTAAAATAGTATGTAAAATGCTATCATGTAACACATTATTTTACAAACATCCATGATCATTTAAAAAATAAATTCCTAGAGGTAAAACTTCTAGTTCACAATATTTTTTAAACAAATTATCAAATTATCCTTAGATTTTGACTAATATTGATAGAGTATGAGTTTCCATTTTTGATATCCTTATAAGGAATGAATATTTACAATTTTTTTCAGATTCATAGAGAAAAAAATCACACTTTGATTTAGCAATTATCTGTATGGTTATTTTTTTGTTTGTTTGTTTTTTGTTTTTTGTTTTATGAAAGCAGGATTTATTGAGAGGGGAAAAGAAAAGCTCCCACAATGGGAGGGGACGAGGGGGTTGCCCTAAAAATATTTTTAATTTTTAAAATGGGCATTTTTCTTACTCAGGCCCAGCATTCAGCATACATAGCATACATAGCAAGTCAAGTAATCTTATCATCTAGCTTTGTGATGAAAAGCAAATTGTCTTAATTTTTTTCTGTTTAAGATGTAGCACTTTCAGGTTTTCCTTTATTTCTTTTTTTTATTTTAAAAATGTGGGTACAATTCAGGGTCAGGTATACAAATGGTCATTATGAAGGTGCCCCCCTCCCTCTCTTGGCAGTTTCCCACTACTGTCAATCTCTATCTTATAGAATTATGATAATTGTTCAAGGTCTGCTTATGTGTGAGAACACAAAGTCCTATGTACAAATGTTCAAAGCAGCTTTATTTATAGTAGTCAAAACTGGAAACAACTCAAATGTCCTTTGACTGGTGAATACATAAACAAAATGTGGTACATTTGTACAATGAAATATTATCCAGCAATTAAAAAAACAAACTATTCTTACACACAATATGATGGAAGCATCTCAAAAGCATTATGATAAAAAAAGAGGTTGCAGCACTTTCATATTATCTAGTATTTCTAACGTAACCTATAAAATCTAGCATTCTACTCAGCAATCTCAAATTCAGCTCTTACTATCTTCTAATCCTACAGCCATTAGGGTTCCTCAGGTTCTTATAGACATTGTGCTGGTTCTGACTCATGCACCTGGAATTACCCACCAATCACTGTGCTCTAGCCCAGATCTCTAGAGTAGACACTTGTCTCCTTTTCCAAAGCATGGTTCTGAGTTCTTCCAAATAGTGGCCTTCCTGAAAGCCTTTTGCAGTCAGCACTATATTATTTTGTATATCATTGCTCTGTGTTCCTTAACTTACAGTTCGATATTTTGAACCTAAGGACTTCTATATTACCCCCCCTTCCTCTTTTCGTAACTGGTTGAAGCACTTTGAGCACAATGTATCTTTTCTTTCACATGGCAGGCTGTTCTTTGGATTGTAGATTCTCACTCAATGCTTCTCCAAAGACTTGGTTTAAGTAAGTCCCTAACTGTCCATGTCCTAGTTGTGCAACTTTGAGCAAGTCACACACATAAACAATATTATCTGTCTTATGTTTATCTTAAAGAGCTCTTCTTCTTTTTATAGTTTATCATTCAAACTTTTGGAGTGACATTGTTGAGTAAAATAAAACTTTAAGATAGTTAAATATATCCCATTTTTAATATATCTCTACTGATGACTAATTATGATCATTATACTGATAGATCTATAGTATACTTTTATTCCAAAACTATATTCTTAAATAAAACTATTTCTATAAAGTTAAAAATAATACATTAATAATACACTGTTTAATTCATGTACATTAAGAAAAAATAACCCTTTATGTTGATTATCTAAACATTAACAAAAAGGTTAAGTTTAAAGTTTTTTGGTTTGTATTCATGCATTTTTTCCATTTTCTAGCTATATCTTTAATAATGCATATCAAGTATTTTCTGAATTATTGTTTATAAAAATTACTTTAATTTTTAAAATAATAGTGTTTGCATTCTGCTTCAAAGTCGTATTTAAAGGTTAAAAATTGTGAAAGTATTTGCATGTTCAAGTGCGTCTTTCCCATAAGCCATAATATTTCTTAATCTTAGAAAAAACTGTACATTCCTAGTTACCAGGTAAAATCAGAGAAAATCTTGCTAATGAAAAATATATCCTCAGGCCTATTTGATTCACATTGAAGAATGGAAATATTTTTGCACAGATATTTTCATAGGCACTGACTTTTTGTCCTTATATAAAGTATTTTATTTTGGCCAAATATGTTTACGAGCAAAACTTGTCAACAAGTTGTTTCTATTTATGGTTATTTTTAATGTTTCATCAAATTTACATAGTTTACCAAATTATAGGCTTTTTCAATATAGCTCCAGCACTGAATATAAAATGTATCAAGTTATAAATAGGAACTTGGGATATTCTAAAACACAATTATAGAAGTACAGAACTAAATCTCGTACACCATTTTAGCTCTCATGTGTCAACAATTTTGGGTCTTCTTTTTATTTGTGAGAGTAAATATCATAATTGTTCTCTGCAAATTTTGCATCAATAACTGCAAGTTCCTGAAATTTCCCAAATATTCCAAAGCTGCAGTTTGTTAAGTTGCCAGTTATGATGATATGTTCCACATGGCCATATTTAACTATAATTCTAATTTATAGGTTTCTTAATTTATAAAAAACATGGCTTTTACCAAAATGCTGTGCTCCACCAAAATTTCTATTTGCATAATTGCTGCAAAATCAAAAAAAATTTTCTTTCACATAGAATTTTACTAAACTTAAAATTATCTGCAGTGATGACAGATGTTTTATCCTCCACCTTAATAAACCCTTCATAGCTTAAACTTAATTCCAATAACTGGATGGAAAAATAGAATATTTATTAAAATATAGTAACAAATAGTTTTGCATTGAAAATATGTGATGGCCAGTTGTTGTGGTTCAAGCCTGTAATTCCAGCACTTTGGGAGGCTGAGGTGAGGAGACCGCCTGAGCCCGTGGGTTTGAGAACAGCCTGGGCAACTTGGCGAGACCACATCTCTACAATAAACGCAAAAACTTAGCCCTGTGTACTAGTGCACGCCTGTAGTTGTGGCTACTTGGAAGGCTGAGGTGGAAGGATCACTGGAGCCAAACAGGTTGACACTGAGATGGCCATGAGCATGCCACTGGACTCCTGCCTGGGCGATGGAGTGAGACTCCAACTCAAAAAATAAAAAGCAAAACAAAAAACAAAAAAGAAAACATGTGACGACCATAATATAAAATGACATCATTTAACTTTTGAGGAGTTGTTGCTACTACTACTACTATTATTATTATTATTTTGCAATGGCGCTAACATATTAACAGCAATCACTTCACTTTTTACATGTGCACGAAAAATGTGGAATCAAAACTACAAAATGAATTTAGTAGAGTCTTTTAATCTAAATAAAAAGTCTAGTGCTTTCTGAAACTGAATGAGGATTTGCAATTTTGGGCACTGTCTTCTCAGAATAACATCTGACTTTGAAATAGATCCTGATGCTTCTAAGTAAGTTTGTGTCTTCTGGTTTTTCTATGCTTGGTGAAATCTAGACATTATACCCCTGCATCATCAAATTTCTTGATTTTTAAAAATTAAATGCATATGTTTAAGCTCACTGGTATCAAAGGTTTAATTTGTAACAACAACAACATAAAAAACCTAAGTGAAAGAAAAAGAGATTTACACACACAATGAATGATAAAAACCTCTGTAGCAATAGTACACAAGCTATGACATCTTGTCATGCTTACTCCATTTACCCAACCCATAACTGCCTAACTTGTCATTCCCGTGTTCTCTGATCTGGTGCCTGGAAGCCCAGCTGCTTTTTGTTCCTCCCAAGTCCCTAAGCCATGGCACAGTCAGTAATCCATTACACTACAAGGAATTGACCAGCAGGGGAAGAGCACTGTGCTTTCCTCCCACCACTGTCCAAGACAAATGAGGTCACTGTCCCTACCTGCTCCAGTCATAGAGCCTTAACTTCTTCAGCAAGTGCCCTACATGCAGTCCTTGGAAGGGAAGTGTTAATTACCTTGTGTCTGTAAAGTGCTTGAAAAGAAATAGAGAGGTCACAGATAGTTGTCTTGCAGCTTTAACCACATGTTTCAATAAGTGCTCTGTTTTCCTGTTTACTCAGATACTTTCTTAGCAGGCTCAGAAAGCAGCTGAAAGGACAATGCTGCTCTACCAAATTCAGCTCAGCTTATGTGGGTGCAGGTATTAAAGTGATACTTTATTAAAATACGGAAAATCCCAAGCAAGTGTTGGCCAAACCAGGCAGGATCAAACAGTATGCTGGAAGAGCAGGGATAAGCTGGGACACATGACTACTCTATTTATGAGGATAAAACTACACATAAGAAAATTCCATTGTAGTACTATAAATTGACTATAAATGATTATAGCTACTACTATTTTGGCATAACTGAAGCTTCAAATTTTGGAAAGCATTTATTTCTCAAATCCAGATATCATTATTTTCAGTAAAGGGCCAAGCAATTTTATTTTTTAAATTTTATTTAAATATTTTAATATTTCATTTATTCCACATTAAGTATTTTATCTATAAGAACACCAGGTTGCCAACAGAAGTAAGCAAAAAAAAAAAAAAAATCTATCCTTAAGACTTTTTAAAAAATGTCTTTAGGAGTCTGATGCCTGCACTGAGATAGAATGAAATTTCTCCATTGCCGCTGCTGCTGCCTCTGCAAAAGGTGGACGTTGCAGCTAGTCCCACACACTGCACCACCGCAGCAGCCCTAGGCTCCCTCCCCCACCCCAAGCTGCCCTGCAGTGGCAGGACCAGAGATCAGCTGGAGCCCGGAGTCTGACCAGTGGAGAGAGAGGATCAGAGAGGGCCAGGGAGGAGGTCCATGCCCGGTAAAGAGGTACCCACTTGCAGCTATTTTCTCTGTCCTAGGACCAGGCAGAGACCTGCATCGCCCTGCCCAGCTCTGCACAGCTCTACCCAGCCTCCAACTTGGGACCTAAGGTAATCACATCAAACAAGGAGAGACAGAAGCCCCTCCCCCATGCTAGATTGGACACAGGCAGGTAGGATCTCAGTGGCAGACCTGACAGGTAGCAAGCTGACTGAATCCAGATCTGATCCTTCCACAGCAGGCCTGGGACTCTAGCTGTGAGCAACCCTAACAGCCTGTGTTGAGAGTTAGAGATCAGAGTTGAAAGGTCGTTGGGCTCACAGGAACGATCTCAGAGCAAGCTTGATTCATTGTTTTTACTTTTTTTGTTTTTATTCTTTGTTTTATGTTTTACCTATCTCTCTTTTTTTCCCTCTCTTCTCTCTGTTTTTTGATAACATTTTCAGACTTGCCTTGTTTCTGTTATTTTACTGATCTCCCTTTCTTTTTCTTTAGACCTCCTGTTTGTGTAGGGGAATTGTATATCAATAGGGAGGTTGGTTAGCTTGTGTGTTTGTATGGTTGTCTGTATGTTTTAGCTTTTTTTTTTTTTTTACTCTTCTCTGTCTTTATGTCTCTTTTCATTTGCTAGTCGGTACGTTTGTCTGTTATCCCTCTTACTCTTCTCTCTCTCTCTCTACCTTCCTCTTCCCCCCTTCCCTGTTCCATTCTTTTCCTTTTTCTTACCTCATTTTGCTTTCAGGGAGCAAACTTATACCCCACTGCAATGACAGATTGCAAGTCAGTGGGAATGGGGTTCCAGGGTACCCATATACCTGTCGGTGGATACTGGGATCTGCAGATAGATTTTTGAATCACAGCTCCCCCCTCAATTAAATCTCAAAACTGCAAAGAAGTATAGCCCCAAATCCACAGTCCAACCTCAGAATTGAACAAAACTAGAGGATTCACATAAGGAAGAAAAGGAGATTGAGCAAACAGAAGTAAAAGCAACCCTGCCATCCCTGAAAACAGAATTAAAGAAGTCGGGGGGAGTCTGCATAAATGAAGACAAACCACAGGAAGAATACGGGTCTCACATAAACCCCTGGGAGGTCAGACACTGAGAAAACAGACTTCGGAATGCAAACAATGAAGAGCCTCCAGAATGACAGGTCGCATACTACAAACCCAGACATCAAGACATTATCATAGAGAATAAAAAGAACAAGGAGAGACAAGAGGAAAATAGGAAGGAGTTGATAACTGAGATAACAGCAGTAAAGAATACTGTGATTGAAATAAATAACAAACTAATAAGCATGGAAAGCAGAATTAAACAAGCAGAA